>JARHVA010002782.1:1990000-2020000 GCA_037957365.1 Torreya grandis
ACCTCTAATTTAATAGGTTATGGTGGAAGAGAGGATGGAGAAAGAGAGACTGGATCTTCAATAATTGGTATATGAGAAGCTTTGGTGAGTTTAGTTGGTTCATCAAAACCCACTCTATGCCTCTTTTTAGCATTTTCAATGGTTTTATTGGTGGGATATTCAATAGGCATATGAACACCCTAATTGTAATGACCCAAAGCAAATCCTTCCCAAGCACACCTATAAAGATAGGTGTGATAAAATCTAGGATTTCCTAGGGAAGAAAAGTCACAGGTAAATGGTTGTGGTGAAGAGGATGGATTATCAATAATAGGAGCTTGATCAATTCCCCCATATGTGAAATTAGATTGAAGATTAGGGGGACCATACAGGATGACCATACCAATATGGGGATCATAATTAGGGTGCACATGAAGCTTTCCATACTCTTGTGGAGTATGGAACATGTCTTGTGTCAACAAATGATATTCTTTGAGTGATAGATGCTTAAAAGTTTCCTCCATGGGGTCTTTATCAAAAAATTGTGTTATTGATATCTATGTAATTGGGGTAGTGGAGCTTGTGGAAGATTCAAAAGTATAATGGAAAGGAGATGATGTTTTTAATGGAACAAGAATATAATTAGGGCTATAAGTGACGTTGCATGTTTTTAAAGGAGGTGGGTTAGTGGGAATAACATGCACTTTCATGATGTTCTCAAACTTGATGCAGTGGTGCAAAGTCAAGGGCACACATGACATAGCACATATCTAAGGTCATCCAAGTAGTATGTTGTATTATAAATCTCCTTCTAAAATGTAGAAGAGATTAAGAATTATTTGGGGACCCACATAGATATGTAAGACAATAGTGCCTAGTGTAGTAGTTATGGTATCATTAAAAGAGTGAAACACCACATCAATTTGAGACATGCAATTGTTAGGAAGGGATAAATATTTGTAGGCATGGGTGGAGATAATATTAATACTATCTCTTCCATCATCATCACTCTTTGAACATGAGTTTGATCGATATATATGATGATAAAAAGAGTAGAATCTTAATTTTCATTGTGTTGAAGTGGAATTTCTGAATCACTAAAAGAAATCAGGGAGATGGTGTTAAAAGAGCTAACCAAAGCTACAATAGGTTGGGGATCATCAGGTTGTACCTCAACTACTTGCAAGGCACTAATCAAAGATTGACAGTGTTGGGGTGAGTTCTATATTAACTCATATAAGGAAATTTTCACCATTGATTTTTGAATAAATTTTGAAGATGTTGGTTTCGAGACACCTAAGATGGAAATCTTTAGATTTGGAGGAGGAATATCTTTGGATAATGGATGAGCCCAAAGGGTAGTGACCTTTTCCTTTCCTTTATATTTTTTATTTTGTGACTATGTGGCCTTATTAATCATGTTTATCTAAAACATAAGTGAAAGAGGTGGGAAAGGGGGTATGACAATATCTTTCTATTTGAATTCAGGTGGAATGGTATGAGGAATTATAGATTCCATGGGTGGAATAGTAGGAAGGTTAATGGGAGTATTAGAAAAGAGAGTGTCAATATCAAAGTGTTATTGAATGACTATTGTGAGAGCTTTACAACTCTAAGTATCATGTCTAAGTGAATGATGATATAGACACACTTTTATAACATCAAACTAAGATGGCTTTGATCCAAGATGGTTATAAGGCTTAATGGGAGGAAGAAATATTGTAGAGGATTGAATAAACTAGTGTAGTAAAATGATATGGGATCCTAAAAGTGGGATATCACTTTTTTTTAATAGGAGTGGACACCTTTTTTGGTTTAGGAGTCATAGGGGTGATTTTACATGGCAGCTTTTTAGGTGGTAGTGGAGCCATGTGTTTTTTGACACTTTCTTGGTGGTAGGTGTCATGGTGTCAGATGTGAAATACCTATTAGGTAGTATAGGTAGTAGTGGAGCTAACATAGCCTTTTTTTTTCTTGGATTAGCAATACCCCAACTAAAGTAGAGGGATTTGGTCTTAAAATTGAAGGCAAAGTTGAGGGTGGAAGAGGGAAGGATCGAAGAGATCTAGGAAGCTTAACATTCTTCCTTAGTTTAGGCTATAAAACTGCAACTTGTGGTTAGAGATTCCAATCTAATTTCACCTATGAATTAATTATATTAAAGATTAGGCAAATGTCGAAAGACTTGATATGCTTAAATGTGGTAGATGACTATGAGGGTGAGGGCTCTGACATATAAAGATGAGCTTCTAGTGATTTCAGTGAAGAAGCTCTGACTTTGTAAAATATGTTGGGGTAAAGGGTATTAAGAGGATTGGAAGTAGAGGATGAAACTTGTTGTATAGGATAAGGAGTTTTAAGTTGGTCCCAAAAAGATGCATGATATAGCTTCATGGAGTCAATAAATTCTAGATTTCCCACTAACTATGAGAAGGGTTTAAATGAAGTTGACATAGGCCTTATGGTTGCTTATTTAGAAATATTAGGTGATTGAGAAAAAGGGAAATTATTGGCCTCTACTACCTTAGGCTAAAGATGATAAAGAGCCACAATAGGGTCTTCTTCCTCTTCCATGGGTGGGGAAGAGGTAGGCAAAGAAGGCTCCTAAAGGGGGTAGAGCATAGTTAAAATTACTCCCTCAACATGTGGGTGAGAAATAGGTAAAGTATGATCTTTCATAGGTAAAATAAGTGGTAAAAATGGTTAAATTATAGTTGGCATAATAGGTCTCTCATCTAATGTAGGGGTAGATAACACTAGTTCCTCTAGGTGTAAAAGAGTAGTGGATGGGGTACTACTTTACATCTATGGAGGAGAGGTACGTGAAGAAGGTTGCTCAAGAGGGTATAGCACAAGAATCATGTTCCCCTCAACATGTAATTAAGGAATAGGTAAGACGTGGTCCTCAAGTGGTAAGAGGATAGGTAAAATGGGTACAAAAGGAACTAGTAAGGGAGGCCCTTCCTCGCATGGGAATAGAATAGGTGAGTTAGGCTCTTCTACCTAAGGAGGAAGGATGGTAAAAAAAAACTCCATTGATTGTGTGGGAGTAGGTAAAATGGGTGCCTCTTATTGTGGTATAGGTTAGATGGGAGGTAAAGGAAAGACCATATTGATGTTGGAAATATTGTCATTTATGTCAAAGGTTTAACATTGGTGATAAAGGCCTCATTTAATTTAATGGTGTTTTTAATATTCATATCTAGTCTAATGTGTGTTAATATTTATTTAATATTAAAAAATATATTTTTGGTTGCATATAAATCAAAAGAGGGCCCATGGAGAAGTCAAATAATCATGGGATAATGACAAAAGAGCATGGGATGCACTTTCTCATGAAGAGTCATCTTGAGGAATTCCAAGATTCACCATGTGAAGATAAAAGAGGGTATGACACATTTTTCCATGAAGGGACACTTTTAGGAATATGAAAAGTCATTAAGATAAAGACAAAAGAGGAAAGGATGCATTTGCTTATGAAGGTTCACCGTGTGAATTTTTAAATGCAAGGATACAAAGGGTCATGCAAGTTTGGCACCATCTTCCATCAAGATTGAAGGGTCACAAAGGGAAAATGTCAAAGGTCACTTGGAAAGCTATAAATAAAGTCTTAAGAAGCCATTTGTAATAAGCAAGAGAGTGCATGGTTTGTATTTATTTTAGAGGAGAGAAAAGGAGGAGATAGTTTAGAGTTATATCATTTGTTGAGTAAACAACATTGAAAGATAGTTGTGTTTTATACATAATAATGGTTGGTGCTCCTATGGGTTGGTGCTCACAAATATTTGTTGTGTTGGTGTTCAAAAAAGGGGTTGGTGCTCCTACAATTTGGTGCTTTCAAACCTTTTGATTTGATTTTGTATTCATTCATATACTTGAGATTGTTCTCCATTATTTTTCCCACTTTGAGTTTCCACATAAAAATTTTGTGTATCTCTCTCTCTTGTGTGGTGCATGTTATTATTTCATATCTTGAATGTGTGATTAAGTGGTTAAAGAAAATAAATCATATTAATTAAAAGATATTTAATATACTAATTCACACCCCCCCTTTTAGTATATTTCATGCTTAACATTTGGTATCATAGTAGGTTTCTTTTGAAAAAGTTTTATAGATTGAAGGTAGATCAATGAAAGCATGATGAATGGATCACATGAATGTTTTTATAAAAATAAGGCACCCTTTTTATGGGACAAATTATGCTTTCTTGAGCATAATGATGAAGACTTATTTGATGGCCCTTGGATTAAACATTTGGAAAGTAGTGGTGGAGGAATATGGAGAGCCATAGACACTTGTAACTACTCTGGTGGAAAAGAAGGAAAGTAAAAATAATGCTAAAGAATTAAATTTTATTTTATGTGGTTTATGTGAATCAAATTTTGTTAAAGTTATGAAATGTGAATCTACTCATGAAACATGGGTAAAACTTGAGAATATTTACAAAGGTGATGGAAAGGTTCAGTAAGCTAAGCTTCAAACTTTCAGAAGATAGTTTGAGAGTTTGAAGATGGACTAGGAAGATAATATAGCAAGTTATCTTTTGCAAGTTGATCAAATAGTTAATCAGATTCAAGGTCTTTAAGAAAAGTTAGAATAATCAATTGTGGTACAAAAGTTTTGAGATCTCTACCTTTGAGATATGATGCAAAAATTTTGGAAATTAAAGAGATGAAAAATTTAGCCAAGCTAAATATGGATGAGATACATGGTATTCTTATGGCATATGATATGTGGATAGAATAAGAAAAACCCTCAAAGAGAGAAGTTGATTTCAAGACATCAAATAAAGAGAAGGCTAAGATTCAAGAATCAAGTGATATTTCTAGAGATGATGAAGATGATAATGAATCTCTATTCATTTGTAAGCTAAAAAAGGGCATAGGTAAATATAAAGGAAAATTACCTTTTAAATATTTTAATTATGGAAAGATTAGACATTTTATAGCTATGTGCCTAGATAAGGGTAATGGTGATAGTGAAGAAGGAAAGTCTACATACAAGAATAATTTAAAAGGGAAATTCAAGAAGGGGTTAAAAAAGAAGAGTTTGTAATCTAAAAAACCTAGCTCAGTTGAAGATAGTAGAGTCAGTGATTCAGAAGAAGAAGAGATTCCATTCATGGCCATACATGAAGATGCCTCCATAATAAAAATTCTAGATGACCAAGAAGAAGAATATGATAAAGCCAAAGTGAATCTAGATTGATAACTCATTTGTGCCTTAGAAGATTCAAAAGCTCTTGAGAAGAAGAATTGAAGATTAAAGCTCCAAATCAAGAAAAATGAAAAGGAGTCAAAGGAAATAATTGAATATCTACAAGTACACTTTAAAGAAGCCAAGAAGAATGAAAAATATCTAACAACACAATTTCAAAATGTAAGTGAATAATGTGAGAGGTATGTTATTTAAATTGCTTCTTTAAAAGTAGATCTTGAGAAAACAAATAAAGAAATCAATGATAGAGCAACCAATGATTCAATATTTTAGAATAACACTAATATGTTGAATAAGATATTGAAATTCAAAGATTAATGTTAGATAAGACAAGTATTAGATATGAAAAAGAGAAATGGGAGGCCATAAACAAGGTTAACATAGAAAAAGGAAAGAGCTATGTTGAAGCTCTTACAAAAGAGGGAAAAATTAAGAATAGAGAGGACATCTCAAACAAAGAAGGCTAAAAAGACCAAAGATACAAAAGGTAATCAGGTAAGAGATACACAAATGGGTCCTATTTTTATGGTTAATATGTTTGTTGTAATGGATATGGTCATAAGAAGATAGAATGTCAAAAAAAGGCAAACAATTTTAGAAATAAAGAGAAGGAAACTCATGTAGAGTCAAGTAGAAGCCATAACTCTTTTTCTCCTCTATTAGGTTTTAATAAAGAGGTAATAGTATGTTACAAGTGAAATAAATTCAAACACAACTTGATATTATAGAAGCATGTTTGATTCAATCAAGAAGGACTAGATTTTCAAGGCTTCATTCATCAAGAAGAAAGCTCAAATAGGTTCATGGCAAAAGAAACAACTTGAAAAGTCTATGTTGGTCCAGACAAATTTGCATGCAAGAAATGAATAAATTCATGGTTCATTGATAGTGGATGTTTGAGGCACATGATATGAGACAAGAGTAAGTTCATAACCTTGAAGAATATCAATGGTGGCACAGTGAAATTTAGAAATAATACTACTGCCAAAATTGTTAGAAAAGGTACACTAAGTTTGGATAATGATATAACTAAAACTAAAAATGTTTTATATGTAAAAGGTCTTAAGCATAATTTTTTGAGTGTAAGTCAAATGTGTGATTAGGGAACACACTAAATTCTTATGTAGAAGGTTTTGAAATTATGAGAAAATATTTGGATGTGTTGGTTATAGATGCTCAAAGAACAGACAATAATTTGTATATGTTATCAGACATCAAAGGTCAAAGATGTTGTTTGAGTCAAATTGAAGAAAGTTGGATATGACAATAAAATAGGACATAAATTTTGACAATCTTGTCAAAATCAACAAGAAGCAAGCAATCAAAAATCTTCCAAAGATCACAAAGCCATCCAACATGCTTTATGAACCTTGTCAGCATGGGAAGTAGGCCAGAAGGTAGTTCAAAAAAGAAGAGTACTCAACCACTTAGATGTTAGAGCTTGTTCATACTAATTTGTGTGGACCTATGAGAAATTAAAGTACTCAAGGTGAGAAATATTTCATGTTTCTTATTGATTATTTTTCATGTATGACTTAGGTAATGTTTTTAAATAAAAAATTAGAAGCTTTTAGACATTTCAAAGCATTCAAATCATTAGTTGAGAATGAAACTAGTTTGAAGATTAAGTGCCTAAGATCAGATTGAGGAGTATAATTCATGTTATATTAGTTTATTGAGTATTGTGAATACCATGGAATAAAGAGACATTATTTAGAATCCAAAACTCTATAGTAAAATGGAGTAGTTAAATGGAGAAATAGAATAGTTTAGGAGATGGTGAGGATAATGCTAAATGAATCCAAGATACCAAATAAATATTGGAGAGGGGTAGTTATTTCATTAGTGCATATTTAGAATAGATATTTATTGAGAGTCAATAGTGACAAGACTTCTTATGAGTTATGGAAAGACAAACCGGTAACAGTTGATTATTTCAAAGTTTTCGGTAGCAGATGCTTCATAAAAAAATTGATGAAAAACTTGGTAAGTTTAAATATAGAGTAGATGATGGTATATTTATTGGTTATTATTATAAAATTAAAGTTTATAAATGTTATAAAAAAATAACCAATAAAATATTTGAAAGTGTAAGAGTCAGGATAGAAGAAAATGAAACACAAAGAATCAATGATCTAGCAGACATTCCTAAAATCATTAAAGAGAAAGATTTTGAAGATTCAGATGAAGATGAGAATAAGGAGAAAAACAAAAACAAAACCCCATCCAAATATGTCTAGATAAATCATAATAAAAGTGACATCATCAAGGACATAAATGAAGGATCAAGTTAAAAATAGGTATAGATACAAAAATAGGTGCAGAAATAGGTATAGGGATTAGGTATAGGTTGCTATATGAAGGGGGAGTTACTGTATGTTTTTCAAATGGTAGTATGTGTAGGTTTCAATATGTGGAAATTTTAGTTTGAGGTTTCCATCAATGATAAAGGGGAAGATTGTTGGAAATATTGTCATTGATGTCAAAGGTCTAGCATTGGTGATAAAGGCCCCATTGTATTTAATGGTTTTTTTAATATTCATATCTTGGATAATGTATTTTAATATTAATTAATATATTTTTGGTTACATATAAGTCAAAATAGGGCCCATGTAAAAGTTAAAGAGTCACGGGGTAAAGAAAAAATAGGAATGGGACACATTTTCTCATGAAAAGTTATCTTGAGGAATTCCAAGAGTCACCATGTGAAGACAAAATAGGGTATGGTGCCTTTTTCCATGGAGGGACACTTTGAGGAATATGAAAATTCACTAAGATAAAGACAAAAGAGGAAAGGACACATTTGCTTATGAAGGGTCACCATGTGACTTTTCAAATGCAAGGATACGAAGGGTCAAGCAAGTTTAGCACCATTTTACATGAGGATTGAAGGTTCACAAAGGGTGAATTCCAAAGGTCATTTGGAAAGCTATAAATAAAATCTTGAGAAGCCATTTGTAATAAGAAAGAGAGTGCATGGTTTGTATTTTTTTATAAGAGATAAAAGTAGGAGATATTGTAGAGTTCTATCATTTGTTGAGTAAGTAATATTAAGAGATAGTTTTGTTTTATACACAAGAAGGGTTGATGCTCCTATGGGTTGGTGCTCACAAATATTTGTAAGGAGTTGGTGCTCACAAATAGTTATTGTGTTGGTGCTCAACAAAGGGTTTAGTGCTCCTGTAAGTTGGTGCTTACAAAATTTGTAATTTGAGTTGGTGCTCATTCATATACTTGAGATTTTTCTATTTGGTTTTTCCCACTTTGGGTTTCCTTGTAAAAATCAAGTGTCCCTCTCTCTCTCTTGTGGTGCATGTTATTATTTTAGTTTTATTGAATATCTTTAATGTGTGATTAAGTGGTTAAATAAAATAAATTAGATTAAGTAAAAGATATTTAATACACTGATTCACCCCCCCTCTTAGTATATTTTGTGCTTAACAATTGACCATGTAGATATTATGATCACTTGAGTTATTAGTCATGGTCTGAATAACATTTTTATTGAGTGAATGGTTAGGAAAATGTTATTTAAACACATCCATATTTTGATTAGTAGGTGCATTAGGGTTATCTAGGATGAGATCAACCCTATCAAGCATGTCTTGAATAATGTTCTTGAATAGTTTACGGTTATTAGAATTATGTCTTTTGATTTGATGGTAGCCACAAAACTCATCTTCCTTATACCAAATAGGAAAAGTATAGGAGGGATCAAACTGTATAGGAGGCTTGATTTGAGGAAGGGCTATGGCTCCCTATTGCAATAGTTTTTATAAAATGGAAGTGTATGATCCCCCAATGGGAGTGTATCATATTTGTTCATACCATTGTTGGAATTTACTAGTTAGATTTTGTGAGGTTAAGGAATTAGGTTGGTTTATGGTTGTGGAAGAAGCTAATTTAATGACCACCGTATTGACTAAGCCTTTATATTTTTTGTTAGAAGGAGAAGGTTTAGAAGAAGAGGAGTCATTTAATTTAGAATTGGAATTCTTACTATGTAACTTGAATCTATCTTCATCTATAGCTCAAATCTTGAGTTTTTGTGTCATTGTAAAGGCTTCATCAAATGTGCAAAAAGTTTGTACTCAGAGTGTGGATGAAATGTGCTTAGTACATGCCCTCAAGAAGAGATCAATAAGCTCATGTTAGGGTAAAGAGAAGGAGAGTTGATTGATTAAGCCACTCTAGCAAGCAATAAAATCTATTATAGAAAAATCATCAAACTGTTGAATAGAATAAAGGTTCATAATAGAAACCATTTTAAAAATGTTGATAGAGAAATGGTCTAGTAATAATTATGTGAGTTGGGTAAATGAGAAAAGGGAGTGTCGAGTTAGAGATATATACCAATCCATGGCAACACCTGAAAGAGACATAGGGACGGTGCAAAGTAGTAATGCATCATCATGCCCTATTAAATAACAAGCATGTCTAAATTCTCACAAATGTAATTTTGGGTCCTCTTTACTCTGGAAGTGAGTAAATTTAGGGAGTTCCCATTGTCTTGGATAAGGGAAAATAGGCATAGAAGTATGGATGGGCTCATTACATATATGATCATAAGATAACACATTCTTTGAACCCAATATATATGTCTCTAGACAAGACATCTTATCCATCAGCATCTTAATGAGGTTTGAAGGGGAATCGGTTTGGGAGATACCCCCTAAGTTATAAGGAGCCTGATAAGAAGTAGAGGTAACACATGACATAGATTTTTATGTTTTTGTTGATGGAACATAGGGGTAAAAATGAAAGGGGTTTGTCCCACTAGGTTAGAGACTATGCTTTGGTTAGATGTTATTATTGTAGGTTGGGTTATTGGCATGGTTATACTAGGTGAAGGGTGAGTTGTAACTCACGTAATTATAGGTGTGAGAGTAGATGGGATGGGTACCACCAAATTTTTAAATAGGGTTAGACTTGACTAAACTACTTGTGGTTGTGAAGGTAGGGAAGTCATAATAGGGGTTAGGTGGGATTGGGCAGTTGGCGATGCTAAAATTTGGACATTGTTTATGGTTGGGTTACTTGTTGAAGTGGTGGTTTGAGTAACCATGGGGAACATAGTGGAGAAAAATTTAAATCAAAGTTGTTTCCATCAAAAAAGTTGACATACCATATAGTGGGTCACCCAAAGAATTATGGGTTTAGCTCATGGCAAGGTAATGCTAAAGGGTTGCCATATTACAATCAAGAAATCTAGTAAAATATTGATCTCCTTCGGGTACAATGGGAATTTGGTTGGGTCTGGGATTATGCTCTATATCTAAAGTATGCTCCATGATATAATTTTTAATAAGAGGGGAAGGTGGAAGTGGTTTCTAGCTTGCATAATAAACAAGAATTTTGGCTTGGCTTCACATCAATACCATGCAAGAAGAAGTATAAATAGTTTTAGAATTCTATATTAGTGATATAGTGAGGAAAAACTAGGTTTGGGTGTAAGTAGGTAGGTTTTTTTAGCTTGCTATTTTGAGAAAACTAAAAATAATCAAATTATATAGTCACCAACATTAGTCACTTGACTGATGTTGATAGGTTAAAATATGTTGACATCAGTGGATTTAACCGATGTTGATCACTATGGAGTCCAAGGGGATAAAAAATCTAATGTTTTAGAAACCAAGAGGCAAAATATAAGAAAAATAGAGGATGTAAGAGGTCTATATAAGGAGGATGAACATTCAAAAAACTTAATATAATAAGTTATACAACTTGAGTATTATGAATAGTGTTGATTTTATAAATTAATGGAAAAATGTCTTTACCAACTCCAAAATATAGAAAGCAATAGAAAAGTAGAAAAAGAACATACAACCACTAATTATTAACTCCTAGAGATTAATATTAGTCTCGTTTTGGCTTATGCCTTAATCAGATAGTGAGATGAGAGTTTGGTTACCAAAGGTACTAGAAAGCAATCTAGAGCTAGTTTCAGGTTGGTTTTGGTGCTCAAGGGGAAATCTATGTTAGACCAGGTACATGGATTATTATAGGGGCTTACTCCCTACACTTTATAGACCTAAATCCAAGCTAGGCCACTTAGCCATAATATACCTTAAGTCTATAATTTATACTCTACCAGAGAATGGAGTGGGTTCTCCCCTTACTAGTGAAATCTAAGTAGGATAGCCAGGTAGGTTAAGGTGATCCACTAGGTGATGAAATATTGATGGGCCTTATCTTAGGTGAGTTTAGATGTTTATTTTTATGAGTGTGATCTATTAGTGTAACATTAGTTTACTACAATTCATTCATAATTCTTGTAATTAACTAGGTGACCTAATATGTAACAAGAAAATAATGAAGTGCAGTGAGTTTTAAACCCAAATTTGAAGTTTTTTGATTTGAATGAAAATAATGGTGAAATAGGAGAAGAAAATTAATTTCACTATCCTAATGTGCATGAAAGAAAGAGATAAATAATAGATTATTTTTAACATCGAAGAAAAATGATAAATTTCTTTTATAGGCAAAAGAAAGAGAAGAGTGGCAAAGAAGAAGAAATTTCAATTTATTGCCTTTAAATATAATATAAAATGTTGAATATTTTGTTTTGAGGAAAAAGTGAGGGAAAAAGTGAAAATAATGAAATTTTCACTATAATTCACCTATATGAATTCTTAAAACAAATGGTGAACCCAAGGCAAACTCTAAGGTCCCATCAGGTGTGTTAGAAATGTTTCACTAAATTTTGAATCTATTTGATGTTTAAGGAGAAATAGAGATGAAGGGTATGGATTAGAGATTAGAGAGAACCTAGAATGGTTACACATCATATCCAAATGATGTTGAGAACTCATCTTTGGCTAGGGAGGATTACCTATATATAAGAAAGCACTACCACCAAAAATATTTGTTAGTAGATATATGAGTGGGATACCAAGCTATGTGTTTATTCATAGAGGTGTCAAACTTCCTTAGAGATAACATACCACTTTTTGAAATAAAATGGTAATGAATAAAAAAATTAAAGAGAGAGAGTAAGAAAGAGATATTCATATTGTTCTTATAGTCTAAGTGTAGTAGAGAGTGATATAGTGCAGGTAATGTGGGTTATTGGTGTTTTTGGAGGTTTTTTAGGTAGGCTTAGAGAAGTTGGTAGAAATACACAATCACCAATATCAGTTAGGCTACCAATGTTAGTAAGGAGATATGACTGATGTCATTTATGTGACCGATGTAGGTATGGGTGGTAGGTTCTTAAGGAGGTTGCAAGAGACTTTTTTGAGCTAGGAGGTATATGTTGGTTAGGTTTGTGAGGTTAAGAAGAGTCATAATGGAGTGGGTAAGACTCAAGTGGGTCTAGATAGAGGGTTGGTATGTTTGAATCAAAGGGAAATAGGTGAAGGAGTTTTATAACTCCTTCACAGGGAGAGTCAATACATTTGTAAAATGACAAATAGTATAACATAATGTAATTGTAAAATGACTATTTAAGTGAGTTACAAAACATAGAGATATACATAGCTGGTGAAATGGATGATTCATGAGTGTCAGATAGATGGCTCTAATGAGGCATGTCAAAGTAATAGGTGAATAAGAAAGATAAGCATGTGCTACCAATTTAGAAGAATCCAAGCTCTGTGTAGTATATCAATTCCTAATCTAGACTAATTTATGTAGAGTAATGATAAGCCTAGATGTAGAAAGTTGAATGCCCAAGCCTGTAGGCAAATGATTGATTTTTTTAATTTTTGTTGACCTAAATATTAGCTTGGACTTTAGCTTAAGTAACTAATGTCAATGATCCCACTAATGTTGGTTAAGGTTTGATCGACATTGATGGCATGAGAATAGGTAAAATGGCTATTTTTAGCCTATTTTCTATTCCTTCTCTTGCCAAGTGTGGTATCCATTATAAAATGGTAGAAATATGAGGTTAAGAAGAATGTAGTTAGTTAGGAATTTATGTTAGGGGTGAGAACAAGTCATGGGTAGTTAGGATTAGACTAAGTCTTGAGGTGGAGGTAGCAAGGTAAGGTGGCATAAATAGTTTTAATTAACTTAATTAAATATTTTTAAATCAATTAAATGTGTGAGGGGTGAAAACATGGGTTAGGAAGGATAATTATTAAAAATGGATTGAAGGGGGTTTCAAAATAGGAAGTTCTACATGTGTGTGATGTAATTTTGGTATCTACAACTGCACTAGGTATGTATATACTTTAAATTTTATTATTTTACTAATGTTGATATAGATTTCTTACCATGTTTTAATACTTCATAAATGTTGTGTGTTATGTACTTGATGATTATTGGATCACTATCATTGATGGTTCAATTTAGTTTCATACTTGACATACTCTTGACAATTATGTTCATAGAGAGTAAATGGAGAGAGACAATGACATCACTAGTTTTCATGTTCCTCTTTTTGACCCTATAAAACATGTCACAACTACTTACATTGCCATTGTTGGTGAACTTAGTGAGCTTAGGAGAGAGGTTACTAATTTGAGATGTCAAATAACATTATAGTAGATGTTCCCACCTATTTAGGGTATAGATATGGGATATATCATCTTATCTAAGTATAATTGACTACAAGGTGAACACACCAAGCCAGTGACAAATCATGCCACCCTACAGATGAGATTAGATATATACAAGGATTGAGACAAACAAAGTAGGTATTAATCAGAGTCACAAAGAGAGGATAGTTGATCCTCTTCATTGAGAAATCCTCAGCATATAAATCAAGATGTAGCATTAAATAACATCATATGTCTTGATTATAACTATTTGATGATTTAATCATAGTTATAAATATTAAATGTGATGATTTCATCTAACCAACTATGCATAAAAACTTATCATCTTCCCTTATTTACTTTATGTTTAATTAATTACTCTAACTCATGAGTAAGTGAATCATATGGTTATACATTTGGTGTTAAAATCATGGGAACACTTATAGTTATCTTCACATTATAGTACTTTGTTAAATCATCTTGAGATAATGCATGCAATTATACTTGGTCCATGATAATAATTTAAGGTGTTTTATTTTATTCATATATATGTGAAGGAGTACTCAATACTTGTTTAGTTTCTAAACTTATATTTGGTTTACTTTATTTTGGCACCCATACATTCATACTTTGAGATGTCATTTTACCCTTAATAGGAATTTTCTTTTCAAATATAATGTCTATTTGAAATGTGAATAAATCACCTTAGAAATTAAATTAAATAGTCTTTTCATGCTATCTAATGTTTCTTCCATTTGATATAACCATGATTTTTTAAATATTGCTTTGAATTTTGTAATGTTGGGCTTTTTAAAAAGTAATGTCTCTACTATATTAGACTAAAAATAAAATAGTATTGTGTTATATCCCAATGATCCCTCATCATTAATTTCATGTTGTAATTCACTATGATCATTCAATAATTCCTTAATATTTTTTTTTCATGTATTTTATTGTACCTTATCGTCAACAATAATTACTTTCATATGCTCACCTTCTATAAAAGATTGAATCACCACTAGTTCATATGGTAAGGTATGACCTTTATAAAATACTTGGAATACATTAGCCTTATTAGATTGAGATATTCTATAACATCTTGAATGACCCTTGGTTTATTTTTAGGTTCATATGGTTATTTATGACCTATAAAAAGTTCATGGGATACATTAGATTTGCTAGATTATGAAATAGAAGCAGATGGAGAAGTTAACCTTGTAAGGGTGTTGTTAGATTTTTCAAATGTATTAACATCCGTATCCATGAGTTATTTGATTATTATTTTTAATGAAAAATATTTTTTATCTCTATGCCCATTTATGTGATAATAATTAGAAAACAATCTCAGCCCCACCTTTGTTAAATTATGTGCATGATAATATCGATTACAAGGCAATGTGAGTAACTTATTATCAAGTATTGTTAATAAAGTAACACTTAGTTTATATTTAAGTCTTAAAAATCATAGGGGTTGGACAATAATATGAGTAGGACTTTTGAGAGTTATTTTATTATTAATTGTTTTATATGTAGTTTCCATCTTAGACGAGGATTAACTTTGGAGATTTGAATTTGTTAACTTTTTTGAACTTGTAGGGTTAGAGGTACAAGTGCATGTATACATAAGATCATTCTCATATGAAAATAAATCCATGTATAGCCACTCATAATAATTATAGGAATTATAGATTGATTTTTACATAAGTGGAGATAAAATACATGTACTAAAGATGAATTTTTCCTTTCCAAATCAGTTGGTTGATGTATTAATCAATGTGATGTATTTTTTACCCTTAAAATATAATGTTATATGGTTTTATCATGATATTGATGAATTTGTTTGAGATTTTCCAACATTAATCTAGGACATTGATCATTGTTAAAATGAGCTAATAAACCTCTTTTAGTTTGATAAAGAAATCTATAAACCTACTAGGTAAATATAGAACTACTCTAAGGCTATACATTTCAAACTCAAATGAAAGTTTTTACCAATAATATACCATGACATGAATGCTCTCCAAGAGAAGACAAAGTGTGTAAGGTGGTAGGAAGATATCCATTATCATAAAATAAGTGGAATGTGTTTTATCTAATTATAAATTTAGGTTATATAAACAAGATGAAACTATAAAATATTTATATTGGATAAGATATATCAATCCACATACAAATCCAAGAGTAATTAATAAAGTATTATAGGTTTATTACAATTTACTATATATAAAAACACTAAATAAATTGGGTACTTAGCTTGTTTATATGTTTTTGGTCTTTGATTGGGTATAATCATCAACTAAGGTCTAAAATGGGTCTATGATTACTCATATCTAGAAATAGAGTGTTCATTATTATTGGGATGATTCCAACACTTGGTAGATGTTTATAATAGGGTAAAATTATCTATTAATAACCATAAAAATATAAGATATATGTGTAAGTATATAATATTTTGGGTAAAATTATCTATTAATAACCATAAAAATATAAGATATATGTGTAAGTATATGATATTTTTGGTTATTATGCTTGTGATTACAAGTGAATATTATCTATTTAGATATCTTATATCCTATATAGATAACTCTAATTTCCTTATCCTTGCTTCAAAAACCTAGCCTCACTTTCAACACTAGTTTGTATATAAAAGGGTTTATCGAGATGGGTTGAGATGATCCCAGTCACTCCTTAATGAGTGGTTGAGCACTGCACCATAAAAAGGTGTTAAAATGGACTCCTAAAATTATTAAAATATTTAAAAATCTATCCAACTTTCCATCTCAGCATGATGTCATCAAGGAGGCTCCTGTAGGTGTATGAACTGTATATAGGTAGTGAACATGGAATGAAGAAAAAAATTCTACCAATTAATGTCATTTTAAATGGTGTGTAATATTTTTAATATGTATTTATTAATCCTCATTATTATAATTTTATAACCTAACAACGTGTCTCTATCCATCCTAGTTTTGGTGCAATTGCATTAATTTTTTTACCTCCATTTTCCCCTTAAGAACAAGTAGTCTTTGTTAAATACATCAAATGATGTGTAAGTTTAGATCTAATAGTCTAAAAATATATGGATAATATGTATTTTTTTATAGACAATTCACTAAGTTACCTCAAATTTGGTTCCTCAATTGGGCATGTGGTTCAGAAGTTTCTTAGTATATTGATAGATAGATGTTTATAATAGGGTAAAATTATCTATTGATAACCATAAAAATATAAGATAGATAGATATGTGGGTTGAGATAGATGTTTATAATAGGGTAAAATTATCTATTAATAACCATAAAAATATAAGATATATGTGTAAGTATATGATATTTTGGGTTATTATGCTTGTGATTACAAGTGAATATTATCTATTTAGATATCTTATATCCTATATAGATAACTCTAATTTCCTTATCCTTGCTTCAAAAACCTAGCCTCACTTTCAACACTAGTTTGTATATTAAAGGGTTTATCGAGATGGGTTGAGATGATCCCAGTCACTCCTTAATGAGTGGTTGAACACTGCTTACCTTATAATACTATGAAGAGGGATGAAATTACACATAGTTCTACCACCTGTTATATATGCATTCAATCTATTACTAACATTTCGTTCAATCCTAAGTATGGCTTTTGACACCTGATCACCTATGATTTTGACCTTGAAATGGTATTTAGACTTCACTTAGAGCTTCTTATTTTAATGGATTAATATTTTTAAGCTTTAGGTAAATTCTTATTAATGTGTAGAATAATAAATTTTCTCTTGATAAGTTTTATGTATGAATTGTTTTTAGCTTTATTTGTATAAAGAGTTGAATATTTGGGTAATTTACCTTTGTATCAACATGTGTAATGTATAGGCTAACCCATATAAAGAATTTAAATTTGGAAAAATATACATTAAAGGGAACTTAGATAGATCCCTCCCATGTAAACATATCCAGCTAAATGGATCCATTTGAGGAAGATCAGAGGTGTCTAGAAATCAGGAAATAATGACATGAGATCAAGAGACATTCTAAATGAGATATTAAGTTGTTTAGGTATAGAGTAGGGAAATCTTGTGTAGACATAATGAAAAATTGGGAAGGTTAATCTCATAAATGAGTGAATGGTAAGGAGTGTGAGAAATATTTATTTATGTATAATCATGTCAACTATACAAAGGATTGGTCAAAACTAACATTTTAAAGTGTCTAATAAAAAATATGAGTGTCTACATCTATCCCCTTTTTATTCCAGTGATGATGAGCTTGATGAGATTATTTAAAACTAAAACATTTGATTTTACCTCTCATATCATTTATTATTTATACTTTAGGTTGCAACATCATTATTACAAGTGGGTAATTAAAAAAATCCATGCAATGACAAATTTTGAGAAAAAATCCCCTAATGATACTTCTCCTAGTGGCATTGTGTTTGAATACCTCTAATTTGATCTCATCACTCCTTATTAATATGATAGTTACACACTAGATTGTCCTTATTTTTGTCTATTTCTAATAAAATCAAATGAAAATTATAAGCTACCAAAATTCCATTTAAAAAACACAAAAATAAACATATTTCAACATTGGTATCAACATGATCACTATTTATTTATTTGGCATGCATTATGATTTATTTGCTTGATATATTCTTATTAATGTACATTATTATTCTAGCATGGATTTGGTCCCTTTTAATACGTCCCCCATTAGGGATTCTATTATTCCTAATATTATGTTGGACTAGACACCATGCCAACCAACACCAAAGTGTTTGATGCAATATTTATGGTGTCATAATCCAAATATGTACTACACATATCAAGAGGCATATGGACATCTATTTTATAACTATCAAGCACATAATATATATTTATAGTAGTAAAATTTTCAATCACAAACCCCTATGGTGTATAATCAACACCATGTTCATATTTACCATTGAGTTTTTACTTATTTTAATTATATGACTACTCACTCTATGGTATATTTTTGAGTCTATCAAAAACAATTATATATAATTTAGATCTATTCACCTTCATCATCTCATAAATCAATTATTCAACCTCTAAAGATGACTCAAGTGTATATATCCAATAAAGAGGAATGTTATTATATTGACATGAGTGTTATTCCCACTATACTCATATCACCAATTTATTTGAAGCTTTTAAGGGATGAAATAATATCTTCCCCTAAATAAGTAACATAATCTTCAAAAACCATAGGAACAACCTCCCTTATATTAATAACATCCTCTTTGTATGGAATAATTGCTTCTTCTTATATATTATCCATAACTAGAGGATCATTATCCTTCTAATTATACCCAAGCTAATTTATCTATAGATTCTACTCATAAGGTTGATATTACACAAATCTTAGATAAAGGACAAGAAACCATGGTTAATGAATGTTACTAGTTTTAACAAAATATTTATTATATTGTGATGAATTTATAATTATATTTTAAAATATTTTTGAGATTTCGTATATAGTATCACATATTTTATCTCATATACTATCATGTTTTTAATATAATATTACACTCTTTTATCACCTTTAATTTCTTTCTATTTATTTTTCATTTATTAATTACTTTGATTTATTTTTCATGCATCTCCCTCTTGGATTTATTCATTCACTATGTCCTTTATGATCATTGATTAATTTTATTTTATTTCCATCCTTCCTCTTGGGTTTATTTTTTCATTAAATTTGATGATATACGTAGGTAATTTAATTTTCCTCATACCTTGATATTAATTTTATTTAATATTTTCAACCTAATGGTTACCTTGGTAATATATTTTTCCTATCTCTCCTACTTGGTTTGTACCTCTATCATTGCTTGTGATAGACTTGTTTTAGGTTTACATAATTTATATAGTGACATCAATACCCTTATTCCTCTATATCATATTCCATATTTCTCTTACCTCCATTTTAAAATACTTATAATTTGAGTTGATGCTCAATTATATGTACATCCAAATCCCTTTATTCCTAGCCTTCCAAAACTAAACCCCCCTCTCTTGTGGTTAAATATTAGTATACCCTCATTATATCACATTATAATTTATGTAATCCTTATAATACTCATTTTTACTCTCTTATTTTATCTTGATTAATACTTACCTTGACTATTAGATTGAACTATCTTGTAAATATTAGGTCTATGAGTGTATAAGTGTCTTGGTTTCTAGGTTCTCATCTTTAGTGACTACGTGTATGCTCTTTTGTGATAGTCATTGTAAAACCCCACTATTGTCATTATCAATCCATATAGAGAATTTTTTTTTAAAATACAAAAAAATGTAAATTCACAAGGCAAAATCGAATATCAAAATTAAAAATCACTAAAATACATGATCAAATCACTAACATGCACCCTATCCTAATTAATCTCAAACTCCACAATTTCCCTCATATTAAAGTTTGATTTCCATTAGAGTGTGGTATAAAATTATATTTGGATATTACATGTCATAAATATCATTATTTTTATGCAATTACCTAATCTTAACAATTGGTTGATGGTTCTATATATGGCTTGAGGAACAAGGAAGAAGTCATGGGAGGGTATGCAACTTTACATTTTCTTGTATAGCCTCAATTGATGATATATATAATTCACTATTTATCTTAGACTTTAGACTTGCTAGGTAGGGTTCTTAATCCATTGATGTCAAGAACTCTATCTTACCCCATTGATTATAGTGTTGTGTATATGCTAAATATTTTAACCCCACCCCCATTACAACTCATATATTTATTTTCATATATCTCATCCCAATAATCCATTTATGGATATTATCTATATTTTACCATATAATTATTCCTTATTTCCTTTTTATATCTCATTACTTTAGATTTTACTCCCATTTGCTATCTCTAACTAAAGGTTTTTTATATGTATTATAAGACCTTGGGGAATCAACTAGGATTTTTTTAAATAGTCTTCTTTCATTTTTATGTCAATTGGATTTCATTTTATTTTCATGGTGAGACCTTTGGGAATATAACTAGTCCCTTCTCAAAAATTCCCATCACATTTACATATACATCATCTTTGCCATATTAGTCTTGGACTTAAATGGTCATGTTCTTCTATAATGAATTCTAACACAAGTATTGATTTGGATTTTACTCATTTATTTTCTTTAATTTTGAACATATTATGTTTGAATTAGATTCTCGTATCTATTTAAATTTTTTGTTTTACAACATTTTCACTTTTTCATAGTTTTTATTTAACTTAGATTTATTTCATCTACATATGCTTGATGTTGTACAACATTTTCACTTTTTCACATTTTAATTTTTACATAGATTCTCTTATCTACTTAAATGTGATGTTTTACAACCTTTTTTATTTTTAAAATCTTATGTTTGACTTAGAATTTTTTTTTACTTACATTTTATGTTTTTCAACCATTCACTTTTACACATCTTTTATTTTTGTTCAATTTTTTTCTATTTATAATTGATGTTTTACAACCATTTTTATTTTACACATCTTATGTTTACCTTGGATTCATTTATCTACTTAAATTTTATTTTTTACAACTATTTAATTTTTACACATCCTTTATTTCTATTATGTTTGTTTTTACTACTATTGGTAAAAAATGGGTTTTTTTTTTAACTAAAGACCTAGACCCTAGACAAGGAAAAAACATAAATGGCCTAAAAAGCCAAGTTTTACAACAAGGTCATCTATAGAGAAACATAAATCAACCTTGTTTCATTTCAGAAAAGAAACCAACCCCAATGTATAGGGTCAGCAAGCCCAAATAATAAAAAATTAGTTGAAACACATTAGATATGGATCAAGTTCCTCCAAGGATAAAGCCTTCAAGAAACTTGAACTACATTAGATAATTAATCTCAAATATGGGATAGGTGTTTTGAATTTGTACCCAAAATTGGATCCTAAATAAAATAAATGAAGGATCATCTTTTAAACCCCATCTCTAAGGGTTTTGATAATATCCCTCAACCTGAATGGAACATGTTACCCATAATAATAAGTCTAAATTAAAATAGAACTAGTAGAGATAGAAAACTACTCAACTACAAGAATCTAGCTCATATCATAAAATAATCATCAAATACCAAGAGATATTTAATACCAAAAAAAGTACTTATCCACAAATATACTCAACCCCTTTTAAGTTATAAGTCTCAAATATTCCATCCCCATGTATCATTAAGTCAATAGGGTCATGAAACAACACACTTCTAAGAAAAAAATAAAGAACTAGAAGTAGATCCACAAATGTCAATTCCCAAATAACCATCTATATAAAAAATTGGCCCAAACTAAGATGATATCCATATAAAAAATAGGGGTGCATACCCATCCTACCTATAAAACACCAAACAAAGGGTGAAATGAATCCAAGAAAACCCATAAATAATCACCAAATAGACCTTTTGCCACCCATATAACCAATTCTAAATGGATAAACATGGATAAAATATATCCATTAAACATAGGATATACCAATTAACCTCCAACTAATGGCCACCTAAATCAAGTCACAATGAAGCAAACAAAAGCTAACAATAAAAGAATCCACCACTTCTAATGGTAAAACAATCTGATTCATGATCAGATAAGGAACCCCCCCAGAATCTGACTACATAAATCAACAAAGAATATCCAAACTTACTAAAAATAGGTAAATAATATCCCAACCAATAATCTAAAGAATAATAATGAAGGAAATGGTCCATCAAATAGGTCAAAACTAGATCTAAATAGGTAGGGGCAAGGAAGGATTTTCAAAAAAGAGCCAAAGTAGGAAATGGCATTCAGGTTAATCCCACTCCATTTTCCTTATATTCTTATATCTACTTATATTTGATGTTTTATATCCTCTTCATTTATACACATATTTTTTTTATAAAAAAAATTATATTCACTTACATTAAATTTAATTTATACTAGTTTTACACTATGACTTTGTTATGAACTCATGATATCTCTTCTCTTTACTTGTTAGTTTAGTAGTTGTTATGGATGCATATTCTTTTTAAGTCATCCCATGATAAAAAAATTTTATCCCAAATTCATGGGAATTAGTAGTTTATTATATTATAATTCATATCTAAGTAAGTCTTGAGGCCAATGAAAGTATCCACAAATTTATTGTATTGAGCTTGCTCAAAGGAGGTTACTCTATCAAAGTGTCCAATGATCAACATAATCATTTTAGTGCTTCTACTAGTTTTATAAATCTATTATTTCATTAATTTTTATCAATTTGTTGTATGAGGATCCTCTCATCTCGTATCATAACACTTTTCAAGGCCAATTTTTTTTATAGAAAGTCTTACCTCTATTAAGCTGCATAATTCCTTTCAATATTGTTTTAGAAAATCTTAACTCTATTTTGTGGCATAATTCATTTACATAATTTTTTATATCACAATAATTTTGGATTATTATAAAACCTAACTACATAACTATGGGAAGTTCTTGGTTTAAATCCCTAAAACTCATCATGAGGACTACCATAAGAACCCCAAAGTAGCTGGCCCATTAAGAGGACCTTCTAGTGAAACAGGGAATGGCCCCTTCCTGATTGAGTACTTACCATCCATGAGGAAAACCAAAAAATATCATTGAGAGATAAATTCATGGCCAAAAAAATTTTGAAGAGTGGTACTCACTTAGATAGCATTGGTGGCTAGAGTGATATCTTTAAAACCCTTAGGCAATCATTAAAACTTGGGACCCACATCTATTAGTTTCAGCATATTACCCACAACATATCATAAAATTGTCATATCATATCTTTAATATAGTATCAAAAACCTTGACATACTATTTTTAGCATATTAATAGTATAAAATCAAAAAAAAATCCATATCAGATCTATGGACTTGTTTCAGCATATTCCTAATAAATATGTCTTATAGAGCATAGTAACTAGAAATAGAAACAAGAGTAGATTTTATTTTATTTTTGTAATATCTCTCCATTTTTATCCCTATTGATCCTCAAAATTTATTTTTACACATGAAATTCCATTCCTTAAACTTTATTCCTTGAGGTCCCATATCCCAATTTCACTCCTAATTCCTATAAATCTCAATTTTCCTTTTTTTTCAAGTTTTGCCATAACTTCTATTTTTGTCTGTTTGCCTCACAAATTTTCCATTATGTTCATTATCTCTTTCTAATCCTTTGTATATCTTTGAAAAAAATTCCATTTTTTCCATTTTCACTCCTAAAATTACCCTTGCCTTCATCAATCATACTCCCACTATGCAAAAAAAATATTAAAATCCCCTTTACCCCTTCCATTCTCGCCCAAATTAAAAACTTTCCTTAATAAACATGTTGTAACTCTAGTTTTCCTATCCATTTACAAAAAAATATGTTATTCAAGTCATATTAGTAGCTTGAATAAGATAAAAAAGCATGGAGGATGAAATTGCCACCCTTAGGACCCACATCAAAGATTTTGATGAAAACATTCTTAGCCTCAATCTTTAACATACCACCATGAACAACAGATGCCATGCAAAGTCTTCTTCTAACACTGGGTTTTATTTTTCTAGTAATTATCTTGGGCTAAAGCTTAATTTTCCTTGATTCAATGGTGTAGATATAATTAGATGGATCTATGAGGTAGAACACTATTTTATTCTGCATAATACTTTTGATGCCAATAAAGTCCTTCTTACATCCTTTCACTTGGAACTTTAATCCCTTCAATGGTATCATTAGTATATCAAGGCTCATGATGAACCCATATGGATCAATTTTTACACACTAATTTTGAAATGGTTTGGTCCTACTACTTTTGATGACTTCACTGGAGCACTCACTAAACTTCACCAAATAGGAACCATGAGATAATATCAAATATAATTTGAAAAACTAGCCAATCAGACAAGGATTATCTGATGAATTCTTCAAGAGTTACTTTGTCAATGGGTTGAAAGATGAAATTTGATCTAAGGTCAAAAATTCCTAGCCCAACATGATAATGGAAGCCTTAGGGTTGGCTAAGTTGGCAGAGGACAAGATCAAGCTTAGCAGCGATTTAAATCTAATTTTCTCCATTCAAAAATACAACTCCGTAATGATCTCAAATAATTTTATCCCCAAGAACCACTCCTATAAAACATTTGACTAAAGTAGAGATACGATCCAATAGAGAAAAAGGACTATGTTATAATTATAATGATAATTTCACTTAAGGACATCGATGTGTCAAGCAAAATCTCTACTTATAGGATGTGGACTTTCCAACTAAAAATAAAGATTGGGAAGATGTTCAGGATATAACAGATGATCTAGAAGAAGCTCAACCAATTGTGGAACTTGATTCTCAGGAGGACCAACTAGAGAGCTGTCTCCATGCCTTAGTAGGATTCATTACCACATAAACCATGCAAGTCAAGGGTTACTTCAAGAAGCTCCCTCTCACAATACTCATTTATTTAGGTATCACTCATAACTTCATTAACCCTCAGATCATCAAACAAGCTAGTTTTTTAATCCATCCTTACTCTAACTTTAAAGTCATGATTGCCAATGGAGGTACATTACCTTATAAAGGGAAGTTTCATAATATGCATATCTCTATTAAATATTATAACTTGTACTCCACCATATTTTCTTTGCCCTTAGGCAGATGTGACATTATTTTGGGAGCCCAATGGTTACACACACTTGGACCCATATTATGGGATTTTGTTGAACTTTGGATGCATTTTTTAGATAATGGAAAAAACACACATTAAAAGGCTTACAACCAAGATCTCTCAGCATCATAAGTTCACATCACGTGGAAAATCTTCTTAATAAGAATTCACACAGTGTCATTACCCATCTCCATTCCATTCAAAAGTAATCATCAATAGTCTCCACTTCTCCTTCTGATCTATAAACCATTCTGTAGAGGTATACACATGTCTTTGCCAAACTAGTGGGATTTCCACCTTCATGGCTAGAGGACCACCATATTTAACTTCTTCTTGAAAGCATTCCTCCCAACATTAGGCCTTATCACTATCCATTTCAGCAAAATACTAAGATCAAGATGCTCATTCAAGACTTACTAAAGTAATGCACTATTCACCCTAGTACTAGCCCATATTCTTCCCCAATTCTCCTTGTTAAAAAAAATATGGGTCATGGTGCCTCTTCATTGATTTACATGTACTTAATCACCTCATAATCAAGGATAAGTTCCTAATCCCTATTATTTATGAGTTTGTTGATAAGCTTCATGGCACTCATTTTTTCTCCAAGTTGGATCTTCACTCTGGATATCATTAGATCCAACTTCATGAGGATGATATCCCTAAGATAGATTTTTGCACATATGATGTCCACTATGAGTTTTTGTTCATGCCCTTTGGCCTTAATAACACTCCTTCAACATTTTATGCATTGATGAATATAATATCTTGGCCCTAACTATAGAAATTCATTCAAGACTTCTTCGACAATATCTTCATCTATAGTAAAACATGGTCTAAGCATCTTCAACATCTAGAGCTCACACTACAATCTCTCTGAGCATCATCTTTGTGAAAAATAGTCTAAATATACTTTTGGCCAAGATGAATTTGAGTATCTTAGGCATATTATTTCAAACCAAGGGGTTTAGGTGGATCTTGAAAAAATAGTTGCCATGAAAAATTGGCCACATCTTCAGACACTCAAAAGCCTCTATGTTTTTTTGGAGCTGACTAGATACTATCACAATTTTTTCAAGGATTATGGGAAGATTATAGCTCCATTGATAGATATGTTGAAAATGGATGGTTTTACTTGGACACAATCTATTGATTATGAATTTGAAAAATAAAATAAGCTATGTGTACTACACATGTTCTAGATATGCTAGATTTTTCCAAGACCTTCACTATCAAGAGTGATTCTTGTAGCAATGTAATTGGTGTTGTTCTCCTCTAAGAAGGATTCCCCATTGCATTCACTATCAAATATATTTTTTTTAATAATTTAGTACTCTCTACTTATGAGAAGGAAATGATGGCCATTTTGCATATAGTATAGAAGTGGTAGCCATACCTACTAAGAAATCATTTTTACATCAAAATTGATCACCAGAGTCTGAAATATTTCTTGGAACAATGGGTCTCTACACCATTACAAAAAAAATGGGTAAGCAAGCTCATGGGTTATGACTATGAGATCACTTAAAATAATGGTAAAGATAATATTATGGTTGATGCTTTATCTCACACATGTATAGACCAAGCTTCCATTTCTACTATTTCTATGCCTATTCCATATTGGTTAGACACTATATAATAGGGGTATGTCAATGAATCCTAATTATCTCAAATCATTAAATATTTGGTCACTAACCCCTTAGTTGTAATACATTATTCATGAGATGGTGCTTGTTTTTAATACAAGGGTCATCTGGTGCTTCCTCAAAGTATAGATCTTTATCAAGCTATATTCTTAGAACTCCATGCTTCCCTATTCATAGGGCACTTAGGGGTTTTCAAAACTCATGAGAGGGAATGATGAAACTTATTTTGGAAGGGAATGAAAAATTCAATTCAACATATGGTGGTTGAATGTGTTACTTTCCAACACAACAAGGGTGAAACAACACTCATCCCTAGATTACTCAAACTCTTTCCCATCCCTACCAAGATTTGGATAGATATTTATATGGATTTCATTAAGGGTATCCCTAATTATAAATGGAAAATTTTGAACTTGGTTGTGGTTTATTGCCTTTCCAAATACATTTATTTTTATGCCCTTAGCTATCCTTATATGGCCTCCACAATCACACAAATTTTCTTGGATCAGATTTTCCATCTTCATGGCATTCCTTCATCCATTGTTTTAGATTGTGATTCAACCTTCACCATCCATTTTTAGACAAAAATATTTTGATGCATCAACACCTAACTAAAGATGAGTTATGGGTATCATCCACAAACAGATGGCCAAACTAAAATCATCAACAAATGTTTAAAAACTTTCCTTCATTGTTTCACCTCATAACAACAACATCAGTGGGAAAAGTGGCTCCCTCTTTCCAAATGGTGGTATAATTCCTCCTCCCACACTTCAATTAAAATGACTCCATATGAATTATTCTATGGTCAAGTACCACTAGTGATCCTTTCATACACCCCCAATAGTTCATCAGTTCAAGTGGTCGACATGATTCTCCAAACCTAGGATTAGATCCTTAGCACCCTATGGGGAAAACTTCATATGCCTCAAAATTGAATGAAATAATAGGTAGATCAACACCAATCTGAGTGCGCTTTTCAAGTAGGTGATATGGCTTTTCTTTTCCTATAACCATACAAGCAATCCTCCCTAGAACTCAAAGGGTGTCATAAGCTAGCTGCCAAGTTCTATGGGCCCTATAAGGTTATTCTAAAGATTATGTTGGGTTCTTATAAGTTGGAGCTCCCTCCTTCCTGATTTCACCTAGTATTTCATGTCTCTTATCTAAAAAAAGTTCTTGGTATGAACATTAGAGTGCAGACTATTTTAATAGAACTTAGTAATGAGGGTTCTATTCTTATTGAGCCAAAGGAAATCCTAGATAGGCACACATACCAACTTTTCTCCCACTCCATCATCAAGGTTTTAATTTAATGGTACAGAATGCAACCAAAGGATGCAACATGAGAACCACTATTTTAGATTCAACACCAATTACCACATCTAAATCTTTGAGGACAAAGATTTTTCTAAGAGGAATGGGATGTTATGAACTTATGATATCTCTTTTCTTTACTTTTTTAGTTTAGTAGTCTCTATGGACACATATGCTTTGTAAGTCATCATGTGATCATTTTTTTTATCCCACATTTATGGGAAGTAGTAGTTTCTTACATTAGAATTCATATATGATTAAGTGTTGAGGCCAATGAAGGCATCCATAAATTTATTTTATTGAGCTTTCTCAAAGGATATTGCCCCCTCAAATTGGCCTATGATCAATATAATCATTTTAGTGCTTCTACTAAATTTATAGATATGTTATTTTAGGAATTTTTATCATTTTTTTGCAAGAGGATCCTCTCAGACTTTGTCTTTTTATATATACATGCTTACATTTTTCATATAAAATAATTAAACACATTATATAAAATCATAAAAATATATTACAATGTTATATCTATTAAACATTATAGTTACTCAATATCACATCAATATCATGCATAAAATATACATGTAGATAATAATATGTAAATCAAATGTCATATATATAGTCCAAAATACATTTACATCATATATATAATCTATGTTTCTTTCCTCCCTAGCTAAGTGAGAGGATACACTTTGGTATGATGCATCATCTTTAAGCTCTATGTGGGATCAAGATAATAATTTATCAATGAAATTCAATCCATATAAATCTTATCAGGCCATGTCTAAAATCCTCTCTAGCTATCAAATTTATTCTACTTCAACATGATCTATATCCATACTTGCAACTTTGAGGGCCATATGTTTTGGTTGCTCTCTTGATATTTCATGTTGGGTAGCTACAACCTATTGTATCATCACAACATATCATCCATCATCTACTATGACATATGTAGATATATGTGTGCCTTAACATCATCTCTAAATTTCTTGTGCTACATCTCCTATAAACCTAAAATCTCCAACATGATTTCTAACAAATTGTGCCACTAGATCTGACAGCATTGGTGTATCATGTTACGAAATCAAGATATCCAATATCTTGTGATATGTGTCCTCAATAAATTTTTTCCACCTTGTTTTTTTATTTTCAAAACTAACACAAAAACCACACTTTAGATATTTTAGATACCTAATATTTTACAAGGCTTATTATTGGAATGTTTTTAGCATGGTTTTGTGCATATGGATCATTGGTTGGAATTAGGGTCTTATTGGCACTTATCCATGTGTTTTTTCCTCTCCTTCTTCTCAATATAGTCTTATGTTATTATGTTTATTGTGTGTGTGTGTGTGTGTGTGTGTGTGTGTGTGTATAATGTGTTCTCTTCATGTCTATAGGCATTCCTATATTCTTCCTTTGTCTTTTATGTTTGGGTCAAAATTGATGATCGGTCTATTTTTTCCTAAACATAAAATCCCCTCCACTAATTATGTCCATTTTTTTGGTGTGGGACCCTCTACCATTCCCCCTCATATTTTGAATGTGCATCCCCATGATAATATATTTTCCCCATTTTCATTTTTCATCTTACATGCTAAGAGATTCTTAATTTTATCTATATAATTATATATATATATATATATATATATATATATATATATATATAAAGTTATATAAATCATTTTGATAATAAACAA
>JARHVA010002782.1:2025000-2127500 GCA_037957365.1 Torreya grandis
GTATTAATTTTATAATACCCATGCCAAAATTTTCGATACTAGAGTTACTCAAAATTCAATTATTTTAAAATTTATACCTTATGAGGCATTATGTGCTACTAAATTTCTCATATTTTAAAAAGAAATCAAGATAGTTAAAATCATATCTCTGTTTAATCTAAATACTTAGCATCCAAGGAGATAATTGACCAACACTTACCCTTGTAAATTTAAGTTCGTATCAATCATAGAGGAATCAAGAGGGTCCTCATAGATAATGGATTTGGGTTAAAAAAATTAATGAAGAATTTATTAATTAACTTAAACTTGATATTAATTATATTTCACCTTAGTAAGTTCTCATAAAATGATTTGACAACTAACCAAGAAGATCTTTGAGAGCTATTAAATTGAACATAAATATTGGTCCTAAACTTTTACATGATGTCAAGTGATATATAATGATGTAAGATATAATATTTTACTTGGTGGACCATGGATACATGATATGAATTCAATCCCTTCTACATTATATAGATTCTTAAAATTTGAACACGATGGTTATATTTATACTTGTCCCCTAGAAACATCCCTTTCTAATTTCTCAAGATGTCAAACCCACTGAAATTATTATTCCAAACCTTGATATACCACAACCAATGATCATAGCTCCAAGAAAACCTATCCCATTTAAATAATGCATCAATACTATTTTGGTTAAATTAGTAAGACCAATGAGTAAAGCTATACTTTTAATGATAGCACAAATAAAATAAGTGTCCAAATTATGATTTACTCCTACTAGTCATGGGTAATATAGAGATGATATGTACACATTTTTTACTAGATAATATTAGTGTACTCCCTTGAATTTTTTTAAAAAAATACATCCTCCAAGATTAATGATATACCATCTTCCAAGGATAAAGGTAAACAACCTATGATAAACATTTATTTTAATATAAATTAACTAAATCAACCTAATGGTCTAGTTCAAACTACTTTATAAATCTATGGGATTTGATATGAATGTAAAAAAAATGGGGATATAAAGTTAAGGGATAAGAATTAAATGAATAATTTATTTAAGAACCAATCATCTCAATTCCTCAACAATTTAAACTAGGTCTTCTCTATAATGTGGATACTCAAGTTAAAGAGAAATACTTGTGAGTAGATCACAAGACTCTTAATCATTATGATCATGATTATGCTTCAACGTATAAATATTTACATAAAATTTTCAAAAGTAAATAAAATAAGATAAAAATGAAGTATTTAATGTTACATCTTTAGAACTTATATATCTTAAGTTCATAAATGAAGATGATTCAACCAATATTCTTGATCTTGATAATTTGAAAATGATGAAAATCTTCAATAATATGTTACATATTATTATGATTTATTATATATCCATTATAATGATATATTTATATATAATTTGAGTCACCACGCATATTTTTTTGAGTGTGAAATCTCATATATATAAGATGGCATTTTATTAGATGGTCCTAATTCCTTACCTGCTACTCCATATATTGAGGGCCAATCTAAACTACACAATGAAGACATAATTGAATTTAACAATGGTGAAGATATTCAAGTTTTATTAATTAGTGCATTTATGACACAAATAATAAAAACAACATAGAGAAATTTTGACATGATTTACTCAATTATTTACTTGAGCTTATTCTGACATGCCCAACATCAATCCATCCATCATAGTTCATAATCTATTATTTCATCATAATATCATACTAGTTAATAAAAATACTATAAATTTGCATCATAAATTTTATTTATTGGTTAATTATGAAATAAAAACATTATTAAATGTGGTGCTCATATCACTTTGGATTCACCACATTCTCCTAGTGTAAAACTTGATAGATGCATTAGGGTATATTTGAACTTTAGATACTTGAAAAAATATTATCCTAATGATTAGTTTCCTTTACCTAAATAATCCATTAAAAATAAATTAAAATAATCCTCTTTGACCAATATATGGTTTTTTTCATGACACTTTTGGGTACATCTTTCTACGTTATCATGCCTTTTGGTTTGAAAAATACTAGTGATAATTATAAAAGGGATATCACTGACATATTTCATGATTACATGCATGATATTATATAATATTATGTTGATAATATTTTTGTAAAATTAAATAAACATGAAGATCATGTCAAAGACTTATAGAAAATATTTGAAACACTACCAAAATATATATAAATATAATTTTGGTGTTACATACAAAAAATTATTAGGTTTTATTATTTCCATTAATATAATTTATATTTAAATTTAAAAATTTAAATCCAATAGTGATATACCTCAACTCATAGGATTAAAAAACGTGATAATTTGACAAGGAAAATTTAAGCCATTTGATACTTTATAGCTCCATTGGTTGACAAAAGTCAAAAAAATTATAGAATACTATGCAAAGGAAATCAATTATAATGGAATGAACATAATTAAAACAATTTTAACTAAATAAAATAATATCTAACTAATCCACTTATTATGATGTTGCTTATCTCTGATCAACCATTTTTACTATATGTATCTTCCATCATTAACTTGCTATTATAACATGATTATGATCATTGAAAGAGATAGATTTATTACATCATTAACACTATTTTCCACATATATGCATAGACATTACATGTTTAATACTAAGATTCACATTATATCCAATATTGATCCTTTGAGATATATCATGTATAATTATTTTTTGTCTATAGGCATAGTTAAGTGGTTCATGCTACTTATAGAATTGGATCTTAATTTAATAAAAGGAAAATTGGTAAAAATGGAAATTCATCACCAAACCTATTACTAAACTCCCATTTTAAACCACATTCTTATGAATGATGTTTTTTTTCAAGATGAGTTTCTTATGTATACCAATGTGAATAAAATATGGACCATGTATGTTTATGGGTCCAAATGTGATTCAGGTGTCAAGACTAAAATTGTATTTGTGACACCTTGGGGTTATGATATGCCATTAGCATATCAATTGAAATTTTCATGTACCTTTTAGAATATCAAGATTTTATTTTATGATTTCACACCATGTAGGTATTAAATATAATATTTATTAAATTTTATGGTGATTCTCAACTTGATATCATGACAAGTACCTATCAAATTAAATAAGTTAGACTAATTTTATATCAATAACTAGTACATATTTTGAATACCTAATTTAATGACTTTGAGATTGGTAATATTCCTAGAAGTAATAACCTTGATACTAATTTTATGGCTAGTGTTTAATCCCATTTCCATATCAATCCCATAGATGATCATGCTATATTGAATATTTATAGATTAAAATGCAAACCATCTTTTACCACCTCTAGATAGATTAAATGTTTTTTCCATCAATGTTGATACAACTAATTCAAAGTGGTATTCTAGTATTTGAAACTTTTAATTTTACAAGACTATTCCTAAAAAAAAAATGAAAAAAATAAATTGAAAAGATATTCCATTTTTTACATTATCATTGGTGATGTTATTTTCAACATATATTTTAATGGAAACTTAATTCTATATCTTTGTCATGAAGAATCTATAATTTCCTTAGGATAGGTTCATGAAAGAGAATGTGGTGGAAACTTTAGTGGAAATTGAATTTCTTATAAACTATTAAGAATAGGTTTATATTGGCCTTCCATGGAACATATTCAACTTTAATATGCAAAATATTATGAGAAATGGTAACAACACAATAATGTAACATGTGAAATCTCAAGAATTACAACCTATAGTTTGTCCTTGGCCATTTTCCAATTTTGATTTCAATCTAGTAGGAAATTTAAATCCTACATCATCAAAAGGTTATAATTTTATCATTACAACTACTGAATATCTTACTAACTAGGTCAAGGTTATTCCTTTAAAATCTATCATAAGTGATGTATTTCATATATTTTTAATGACATGTTATATCTTAATTTGTCTGTATATCTAATAATATTACTACTAATGGTTCATATTTTAAAAATAAGATAGTCTATAAATTATGTGCTAAAATTAATATTTGGCATACATTTTCTAATCCTTACTATCCTCAATGTAATGGCCAAGTTGAAACTATATACAATAAATTTACCAATATATTAAATAAAATTATTTATAAACATGATACATATTAGCATAATCAGATTGTATACATTTTATGGGCATACCATATGATTTTTAGGATAACTATTGTAGACACCAAAATCATGTCTACTCCTTGGTCATCCTCTCCCCCTTGGTCCCCTTGGTCCACTTCTAACACATTCCTAACCCAGACACTTATTAATTTAAAATAATAACTTATTTTAAATTAATAACACCTCCCTTGACACCTCACCCATGACACATCATCCATGACACCTCACCCTTGGCACATCACCCTTGGATACCTCCATCACCCCATGCCAAATCTTAATTGTTTAGACCCCATTTCACCTCTCTCACTAGCCTCTCGCACTCATTTAATCCGCCTTTGACCGTTTATCAATGATAATTAACCCTGGCAGTTGGAAGAATGGGTAGAAGGCTAATTTTAGCCTTTTTCCCATCTTTTAGCCGTTGACGTTGGTTACCAGTCAATCGATGCCAGCGGGATCACCGACGTCGGTCGCTTAAAACAACCCTAGGATGAAAAATCACACTGGGGGATGCTAAAATCACAGCACTGGATGCTAAATCATAGACCCAAAATTTGACCTCTCTTTCTCTCTCTCACTCTCAGACACACACCAAGCATCACAGGCTACAGGCACTCTATAGAAATAGCTCCAGACTTTGGGTTAAAGACATTGCAGGCACATCAACCGCATCAGTAACAAATCTTCCTCACTCTTTCTTCAGCAAGGCAGACCTAAGTATCCTTCTTCTATTTCATTTCAATTATTTAGACTATATCAGTAATCAGTTTTCTTTATTGCCTCTAAATAATATTATCAACCAGACCCAGTTATCAACTAGACCAGACCTGACCAAACTTCTTCCTGAGAGGCTAAAAATCTTGTCTTCTATCCTGACCCATCTTGGCAACCTATCCCCTGCCTTTGTCCCTCCTAAAGACCCTGTCCACTGCCCTGCAAACCCAGCACAACCCATTAAACTCCCATAGACGACCCAAACCATTCTGTTGACCACACACAGATTTGAGACCTATTTAAAAGACCATTTCCCAGTCTGACATCGACCATTTCCCCTACCAAAGTTGGTAGACTAATCGACATTGGTAATCTGACAGACCGATGATGGTAGACTAACTGGCGTCAGTGACTATGGAAGACCAATAGCAGAATACAGGTATGCATTATCTATTTCTATTTCTTTAAGTCTTTCATTATTTCTCTTTATTTGACATTATTTTTTCAATTAGTGGACTGTCATCCCACAAGGAAGTCTTTGCACTTCTGGGACCGAGCTTTCACTTGACAGTCCACCATCTATCCATCTAATAATCTCTGTGTTTGAGTCTCTTTCTTCTATAGGTGTCATCCTCCACAGCCAAAGAGGAGTCCCTACAACATTTGGATAATGGTGTGCAAACTTCATCTGAGTATCATCTAACCCCTGACCAATTATCATAGTTTCTTTCATCTTTTGAATGTAGAAAAGTGAAAACTTGTTAGAAACATTTTGGCATGCCTGGTGGGACCCTAGGAATTCTCCTTGGGTTCATACTTTTTCTTCTACAAGAAAACTTTTCATATAGGTGCATTAGGTCTCTTCTTGCATCTTTTTCTTCTATCTTCTTTGAAAAGACACCATCAGCAAAGTTAAAAAGAATCCTTCTTTTTCTTTCTTTCTTGTATCTTAGAGTAGTAAAATTCATACTCTTTGACCTTTTCTCCACTTGTCTGCATCCAAACACACATTTCTATTTGGGCTTAAAATCTATTGCATCTCATTTCTGCTTGAATGCATATTTAGTCCACACATCTAGTAACTTAAAACCACATTATGAATAAATCATAGCACACTTATGTTACACGACCAGACCACTATCACAATCAAAACATCTAAACATACCTGAGACAAGGTTCAACTAGGATTTCATCACCTAGTAGATACCTTACCCTTCCTAGTAATCCCACTTGGACTTCACTACCAAGGGGAGAGCCCACTCTATTCTCTGGCAGAGTATAAACTCTAGGGGAAGTATATACTAGCTAAGTGACCCAGCTTATCTCTGGGCTCGTGAAGTGAGGGAAGCTCGCTCCTTAGCACCAGGCCACATATAAAACCTAATACAGATCTTGAGCACCAACACTAACCCAAAACCAACCTTAGACTGCTTCTTCTAGGACCCGTTCTAAAAGCCAACTTCCCAAACACACTCTTCTAAGGCATAAGCCAACAAGACTCTAAAACTTATTCTTAGGAATTAACATTTAGAGTTTGCTTGTCTTTATCTATTTTTTTATCTCTATCTAATTTTTTGAGTTGGTGAGGTCACATTCTGAGCTCTGAGATAACTCAGAGTTTCTTCTTTCTTCCAAAAACTCAATCTTCTAAAGTTGCTAGAAATACACAGTAATTGACATCATTTTTTCCACCGATGTCAGCAACCTATTTTCACCGACATCAGTTATCTGACCAACATCGGCCCATTTATTCACCGGCATCAGTTTTTATGCCAACGTCGGTCACTGTCAAAAAATTTCTTCTCAAAAAAATAGGCTTAAAACCTGACTTTCTTGCTATTAGACACACATTCTAAGTTTTTAAAACTAAAAAAACATAGTTTTTAGAACCTGACCCTTTTTGCCTTAAATGGTTTTGACACATAGTCAAACCAAAACTCTTGTTGACCATGCAAGGCAACAACCACTCCCACCTTCACCCTCCATAACAAGTCCCCTAATGGAGTGTACTTCAGACACTGAATATTCTCCTATCCAGTCAACCCTCGATCAGTTTCCTATTATTCTTGAAGGGGATCAAAATTTTGAGAGATTCCTTGACCATAACATCAAGGCTCTCCAACACTATCTCGTTAAGAGCCAAATGTGAGACTCTTCAATTTAACCAAGTTCATCACATTTTCAAAACTTGATTGTCTTGACTCCACACACTCTTGTACCTATAAACACGGGAGTGACTACCTATCCTTTTACTAGTGCTACCATTCAACCACTTGTAGTGACATCAAGCCAAGTTGTGCCTCCTAACTTCATGACACAACCACCCTTGGCTTCAACATCTATCCCTATGACTAGTTACCAATATGTTGCACCTATACAAGCGCAACCAACTATGTCATACACCCCTCCTAGTACCTTCCAAATGCCTTACAACCTAGGGGGTGCCCCACCTACAAATCCGTTAACCAACCTAATCAAGATGTTGATGGACAAAATGTCTAATCTTGAGACATCCATTTTTGGTTTAAGCAATGTTCTCTCTTATGAATAAATTTTCAATGAACCCATTCATCCCTCAGTCCCAATCCGGCCATATCCCAATCTGTGGGAACTTCCCAAGTTTACTTATTTTTAGAGTAAGGAAGACCCACAGCAGCATCTATGAGCATTTAGACATGCTTGTTATCTCATAGCACATGATGATGCACCATTGCTACGCACATTCCCCATGTCACTTTCTAGTGCTACCCTTGATTGGTATAGCTCTATTACTAGTCACTCCCTTTTCACATTCACCCAACTGGCTCAACTTTTTCTTAACCACTTTTCAATCAATATCACCAAAAAGGTCTCAATCACAGACCTATACTCTATCAGATAGTTTGATGACAAATCCATAGCTAATTTTGTTGCCCATTAGAGAGTCTTAATCAACCAAATCTCCTTTTCTTTACCTCAACCTAAGCTCATCAAGCTCTTTTCACAGGCATGTGCCAAACATATTTCTTCTACTCTGTGAGTCCAAACATTTTGCACCTTTGACGAAGCTTTTTCCATGGCCAAGAAGCTTGAACTTCATGCTGTCAAAGAAAACAAGGTTAGATTGTGTAGTAAAAACCCCAATGCAAAATCAAATGACCCTTCTTCCCAACCGTCTTCTTCCAACATCAAGTCCAAAGGATCGACAAATGATGTAGTCATTAGACCATCATTTTTAACAACAACCAACCAATCTCAACCTTCCACATCTTAAAGCATCACCAAAAAATTCCAAAAATGGTATATACAGTGTCAGTACACTCCAATAGGAGAGTCACACTTGTCCGTGTTGGATAAACTTGTTAAATAGGGGGTCCTCAATCTCTCCCAAATCTGACCACCTCAATTCGACCCTGCAAAAGCTATCCCTACATGGTATAGGGGAAATGACTTTTGTCATTATCATCGTGTCAAAGGCCATGACATAAACAACTTCAAAACTTTCAAAAACATTGTCCAAGACATGATAGATAAGGGGGATCTTGTTTTGGATAACTCGAACACGTCGCCTAACTAGAATATTGACATCTTTAGACAACCTTTCCCTAACCATCCCCCTAGCCAAAACAATGTGCAGACCATGACCGATGACTCCCAAGAGCATAATATACACACAGTCAACACGGTCTCACCTCCTATGCTTAACCAACCTCTCTCATAGTCTGAAGAGGTTAGCCCACCCATTGGTCCATTGCAGGAAGAAGAGCCTTCTTCTCCCACTTCTCTTCCACAGGTGGACAAACCACCTTCTCCTGTTAGTTCTCCATCGACCTCTCTTATATTGGAGGATGCCTTGACCATTCCAGCACTGGTAGCCTCACCCTCATCCTTCCTATCATCAATGGGGGATCATACTTTCCCCACTCCTTGACCACACACTGAAGTCATCACCATCCCTACACTCTACCCTCTCGAAGAGCCAAAATCTCCAATCCCTTCTCCGTCGAGAGAAGAACTCGCCACCTCACCTACTTCGGTCAGAGAAGATTCGGTGAAGGTTGAATTGAACCTCACCCCTCTCAATATTAGTCCTCACACTAAACTAAAGAGGGCTACTAAACCCCATCAGAGAACTTTTCTCCCACCATCATCATTGCCCTCTATTTTGGGCCGACACCCATCCACCTTAATAGGAGTGTTTCCTACTCTGACACCCAACAAAAACAAATCACCTCCATTATGACCAACACCTAACAAAAACATACCTCCTTTAAAACATCCAATGCCTCATACCACAAAATTGTCATCTATGCATCTGGCCACACTGCCAAATAAAAAGATGGTACGAAACACTCCCTCAATAGCTTCTAAACAGAAATTGTCAACTTTTACTGCAACATAATGTGTAGACCCATTAGCAAGTTCTTACACCTTGCTGTTACGTCAACTTTTACAATCCTCTAACATCACTCTTCCACCTATCAAACCATTTAAACCTCTCAAACCAAAGCTGTCTTGGTTCGATGACACTAAAATTTGCCAATATCATCACACACCTGGGCATGACACTAAAAATTATTATGCCCTTAAGGTTTCCATCTACCAATTCATGGAGAAAAACACCCCTCTTGTTGAGGATACTATCAACAAATCTTTGACACCGTCTCATGTCTCCCAAACATTTTCACCGTCACACTCATCAACTCTCAGATCAAGGCCATCTTGGTTTGATGACACTAAATTTTTTGCATATCATCGCACACCTAGACATGACACTGAGCGTTGTTGTGCTCTTAAAGTTGTCATTCATCAACACTTCAAAAAGGACACCCTTCTCACTAAGGATCCTCTTGACCACCCTTTAACCAAACCATCGACACCATCCCATGCCTCTCGAACATCTTCACCTAAATCGAGATCCCATCATCAGACTGTGGTCTCTCTACCACCTTCAACCCCATTATTTGAAATCAACACCATCAATGTGGCCACGAGGTCACAAACCATGAAGGATAAAGGGAAAGAGAAGGTTTCTCTCCCTCGAACATATCCATTTGTCAAGTCTCCTCAATCACCAAAACCCAAAATTTCAATTTTGGGCACATCCTGACCAACTTATTCAAACCCAATTAATGACCCCATGGTGAAACAACGTCACCAAAATTTTGTGAAGCCATCTTTGTATGACATCATTCAAATATCTCCATAACATTGACAAGCCTTAATCAAAGCCTTACAAATAGTGGAGGTCCAACCCGAAGACCCCTAACCACTGGCTACTTTGGTCACATCATTACCTACCATTGCCTCCATCACTTTCAGTCATTCTGAGATTCCAACCTCTAACATGGAAGATTAGGATCTTTCCCTCTCAAACTAAGTCTGTCAGACATTCTCCCTATCACATAAGTGACTAGGGTAATTTGACTTTATCTTGACTATCATGACCTCAACCAAACATCAACTGACCAAGCCTTGACCAAGCCTCGACCAAGCATCGACCAAGCCTCGACCAAGCCTCAACCAAGCCCTGACCAAGCCTCGACCAAGTCTCAACCAATCATCAACCAAGCCTCAACTAATCCTCAACCAAACATCGACCAAGCCTTGACCAAGCATCGACCAAGCCTCGATCGAGCCTTGACCAAACATCGACCAAACATTAACCAACCAAACAATGACCAAACATCAACCAGCCAAACATGCCAACAACATATCAACCAACTTCTTAATCATATTTAACACATGACCAATTTGGAAGGAAGTAAATGAGGCAAGTTTGCTCTTAATTAGCTCAGACCTTACATCATCATGCACAAGTATGGATCAGGGACTTATCATCTGTCTTCTCTTGAAGGCTGACTAGAACCTGAGCCCCTTAATGCCGTGCATCTGTGACCATTCTACTATTAGTCGAGTACTCATTCACTTGACATTTAACTTGAGCTCATTCCTTGAGTAATCCCTATCATTTTAATCTTCATTTCTTTCAACCCTATTTCCCTAAAGCAAACCCTATGTAATCCTTTTATAAAGTATGAATGCTTTTTCCTAATAAAAGGGAGCCCTCGAACTTCTATAGTCTTGTCCATGACTAAAAATTTCTATCAAATATAAAAATGGGATGTCAAAATATCAAAAGGTCATAAACTCTAAAGGCAGACTGTTCCCTCGAAGGATAGCTGTACTATCATTACTGTAGCTAATAGACTACTCCCTCAAAGGACAGTGATTCAAAGCCCTCAAATATGTATAAAAAAAAATAGATCACTCCCCCAAAGGATGGCTATGCCTAAAATCATTGCTACAGATACCACTCTCTCAGAAGCTTCTCGCATTGATCAACTTCACAAATGACCACAAAACAAAATGACATCCCCATGTAGACTTCCCACATTGATCAGTCTACCAAAAAAAGAAAAAAAATGTCATGGACTTGACTTATAGTCGTTCTCAGGGTTTCCTATAAAAAGGGGCAAAGTTATCCCTACTAAAAAGGGTTACCCTATCCTAACATATCACATCATCTATTACCCTAACTCAAGGGATTTTGAGCTCATTTTAATGTCAAAGTGATTCGATTACTTCTCTAACACAACCAATGGTCAATTATGTAATGCATAAATGGGGCTTTTATTTCTAAAACCCCCTACCTAGGCTATCATTATGGTCCTTGTCAATGAAAGAGCAATGCGCCTTTCACTTCTTATCCATACCTTTGTCACATTCAACCAAAACTTTTTTACAACTATACCCAACCAAACCAAAACATTTTCAAACCACCAACATGACATAGTCCATTTCACATAGTTTCTATGGACAATAATACACATGGAAACTATCGACCACACACAATTTATGTCAAGCATAAACCATTACTTGCTGAAGCATAAAAATACTCATTTCATTTTTAGCATCCATCCATCACTAATATGGAAAATTGCTAGGGATGAAAGACCACATAGCCAATGTTACAGAATACACCATCACATAATATGGAAAAGGATGTAACATCATCATACCCTCATCATTTATAACCATTATCAGGACCAACCTATCAACTCATCTGAACTACATTGGTCTGAGGCCCTTCATACAAGGGTTATGTAGGCAGCACTCAGATGACATGATGTCTTTTGGGGTTAGCTCAGCCACATCCATTTATTCATCTATCTGATGGACAAACCATATTACCTTTGACCATGACTCAACCTCGTCCAACCCATCCATAACTGACCCTCTTCCTCCCTTTTAGGGAGAACTACATCAGCCTGAGGCCATAATGATAGGGGCTATATAGGAAGCACTCAGTTGATAGGGGGTCTTTTGAGGTTAGCTTTGCCATTCCTTCATCCATCCATCTAATGGACCAACTATCTCAACTCAACTCAACCAACAACCTTGGAGATCATGATTATCTCCTCAGACCATGACCATTTTTGAGACAACTTTGCCTTGGTTGTTTTGATTGCATATATGCTACCTCACAAATGGTTAGCAAAATTATTTGCAACCCACATTTTGACCCTCACAAGTATTGGATCGTGAGCAAGTTGATCCCCACTACTTGTGACATTTTTGTGTTTTCTAGGAGCACTTCCTGAACCTGAGATACTTGGAACACGACGACCATTAGAGCTATAGCTTGGATTGAATAACCTAATCAGCTACGACTAAATGCTGGGGCCCAATTATTTTGATTTTGGCATTCCTTGACCCTTGACCTATGACAATTTGACCTGACCATCATGTGAAGTGGTATGCATGTAATCTCAACTATTGTAGCGTTCACACTCAAACTTCACCATATCCATCCACTATCTATCAAATCAGCACTTGATATCAGGATCCCTTCCCTCAACTCCCACTTTGAGGGGGAATATCTCATCCCATAATCAAGGCAACCTACATTCATTTTGTCTTGCAGTTCACCAGAACAACCAATAGGACAAAAAAGACCTCATCTCGTACCTGGGGCAACTTACTCCTATTTTTGTCTTGCAGTTCATCCAAAACAACCAACAAGATAAAAAGGGGCAAATGTAGACACCAAAATCGTGTCTACTCCTTGGTCATCCTCTCCCCCTTGGTCCCCTTGGTCCACTTCTAATACATTCCTAACCCACACACTTATTAATTTAAAATAATAACTTATTTTAAATTAATAACACCTCCCTTGACACCTCACCCATGACACATCATCCATGACACCTCACCCTTATCACATCACCCTTGGTACCTCTCCTTGGATACCTCCATCACCCCATGCCAAATCTTAATTGCTTAGACCCCATTTCACCTCTCTCACTAGCCTCTCATGCTCATTTAATCCACCTTTGACCATTTATCAATGACAATTAACCCTGGCAGTTGGAAGAATAGGTAGAAGGATAATTTTAGCCTTTTTCCCATCTTCTACCCACTGACGTTGGTTACTAGTTGGCTGACGCTGATGAGATCACCAACGTCGGTCGCTTAAAACAACCCTAGGATGAAAAACCACACTGGGGGGATGCTAAAATCACAGCACTAGACGTTGAATCATAGACCCAAAATTTGACCTCTCTTTCTCTCTCTCTCTCAGACACACACCAAGCATCATAGGCTATAGGCACTCTACAAAAATAGCTCTAGACTTTGGGTTAAAGACATTATAGGTACATTAGCAACAAATCTTCCTCACTCTTTCTTCAGTAAGGCAGAGCTAAGTATCCTTCTTCTATTTCATTTCAATTATTTAGACTATATCAATAATCAATTTTCTTTATTGCTTATAAATAATATTATCAACTAGACCCAGCTATCAACTAGACCAGACCTGACTAAACTTGTTCCTAAGAGGCTGAAAAGCTTGTCTTCTATCCTGACACATCTTGACAACCTATCCCCTGCCTTTGTCCCTCCTAAAGACCCTATCCACTGCCTTGCAAACCCAGCACAACCCATTAAACTCCCATAGACAACCCAAACCATTATACTGACCACAGATAGACTTGAGACCTATCCAAAAGACCATTGCCCAGTCTGACATCGACCATTGCCCCTATCGACATTGGCAGACTAACTGACTTCAACAATCTGACAGACCAACGATGGCAGACTAACCAGCGTCAGTGACTATGGAAGACCAACAGTAGAATACATGTATGCATTATCTATTTCTATTTCTTTAAGTCTTTCATTATTTCTCTTTATCTGACATTATTTTTTTCAACTAGTGGACTGTCATCCCACAAGGAAGTCTTTGCACTTTTGGGACTGAGCTTTTACTCGGCAGTCCACCATCTATCCATCTAACAATCTCTGTGTTTGAGTCTCTTTCTTTTATGGGTGTCATCCTCCATATCCAAAGAGGAGTCTCTACAATGTCTAGATAATGGTGCGTAAAATTTATCTAGGTATCATCTAACCCCTGACCAATTATCATAATTTCTTTCATCTTTTGAACATAGAAAAGTGAAAACAGTTAGAAACAACTATAAGGGAAACCCACTGTTATCTTTTCTATGATGCAGAGGTAGTTCTCCCTCTAGATTTTGAGATTTATTTTTTCCATGTGTCCCTTAAAAAATTATTGACAATAATGAATATAAATAAAAATTATTTCATTAATTGGAAAATATAAATGAATCATGCATGCATGTTACTAAGCACTTGATACTTTACCAAAATCACCTAAATAAAAATTACAACAAGAAGATTAAATGAAGATAATTCATATTGTAAACTTAGTACTCAAATATAACCAAAATAATACAAATATAGATAAATATAATAAAGGAAAATTTAAACCAAATTTCCTAGGTCCCTTAATTATTATATATAAACTTAGCAGAGGGGCTTATCTCCATACTACACTTGAATTTAAAATCTTAAATAATCTAAAGAACATCGTACACTTATGATGATTCTAAAATCAATTTATTTATTACCATGTGATGGCATCATATTTGTATATTCATAATGTTTTCTTATGCTAACAAGGAATCCTAACTATTAAATTAATATTACACTCTCCATATTATGGTTGATACTTATCACACCATTAGAGGAACCATACCCTTACCTATCATATGAGATTCACTAATTATATTTATATCTATATGTTGCTTCTAGGGGAATTGTACAATATCCTCAAGAGATTAATTGATATTATCTTATGTTATCACATTGATTCTTCACCCCTCATCATATATACACATTATTCTTCATCTTAAGGAAATGTTTTTCTCCTAAATCAATGTAATTTATTTCATTTATAGGTATCATATCCTTATCTTGTCCAAAATACTCATTTGATCCTATATTATGTACACATAGCATATTGCAACTATGTTCTTATTGATATTACATTGATCATATCAAGACATCACATTATCCTCCTTACACCTAGTCACATTATGGTTATCACACTTGATACACCTATTTCCATATATTTTATATATTAGGGATTCTTACCTATCATGTTTATGGGGAATTAACATTTTATCCTTCATTATTATTCCTTTTCTTATACTACATCATCATATGAGTATTAGGTATATCAATGAGACTTACATTATGATATTTATTTCTACATTCTTGATCATAGACATATTAATTATCTTTCTTTATGCTTATAGTGAATCACGTTATTTTCCTTCAATTTAAATCTCCTTAATCTCCCATGAGTCATATATATATATATATATATATATATATATATATATATATATATATATATATATATATATATATATATATATATATATATTTACATGATTATATATTTTTATATTAACATGTACATGTTTACAAATTATTTTCACATATAATAATTTATGATTATTTCATATTATAACACATGATTATCGTGACTATTTATTTTGAGATGAGTGATATGCAAGAATAATTACACATCCCTCACCTAAAAATGGTGGAATTTATCCAAAAATTATACTATCAAGTTTATATTTTCATGGATAGATATTTTACAAATGTATACAAAGAAGTTCCAAGAAGTATTATATGTCTAATTACATAGTCAAGAAGTAAACTTGAAGCTATTAATATTTTATATAAGGTCCTAAAGGTCTTAGAATGCCATTTAAACTCTTAAAATACCATATTTTAGTTTCATTTTCAATAACCTAAGAGTGATAGCATGGTTTATGTATAACCAAGTGTAACCATTCCTTTGATTATTTTTAATTTGGTTATTTCATGTTTGCTTTTATTATTGATTTCCTAGAATATTTAATACTTGTCAGCATGTATGTTTGATTATAGTTACATTTGAGTTGTTGAAAACTAATAATTGGTACAACCTAATCCATAAAGTTTGAGCTCATCATTCCATTCCTCATTTAATTTGAGGTATGTGATTCAATTTTATTTTACTTTGATGCATGCATGCACATCAAAGTGGGATTTTTTAGCCTAGTGAAGGAGGTACAAGGAGATTATAAACTTATACTCAACATCCCAGTACTAATTCTACTTCTAATCAACATCTACTTCTCTTTTCTACCCTTAATGTTGAGGAGTACATTCTAGTCTCAAACCTAAGACCCACAATCATGGACCTTAGCATAATACTCCTCATTTCTCCCTCACATTTATCACCCTATAATTATGAAATTTTATATTATACTAAGTTTTTTATTCCAAAATTCAAATGAACTTGATCACATGAGTGTGGATCTATCTACTAGGTGAAGATGCCAATACAAATCCCTAAGTTTGCTTTATCAATGGCCATATCACCCATTTATCCATTTTCATTATATATGGATTCTATTGTATGTCATCCTTATTTCATATCTCTAATATAAGGTATCCCACATGAGATATTATAAAATTCCCCTAAGACCATCATCTAATTTGTGTAAAATAACTTGAAATCTATAGATATGCCCCATGTCATCCCATACATGGGTAACCACTCATAAATCCACACAATAAATAGTATCACTAGCATTATATAATTTTGTAAAAATTATGTACTAAATATATCCATATCTAAATACATATTATGTATATTATTCCCTAATATATTGTGACCTAGCACATCATAGTCATGAACAAAGTAACTATGTCTTCAAACTTATGACATAATATCATGTCACCATAAGTCCTAAAATTTCCTTTTAGATATTCAAAACTAGCACTACAACTTCATCCCTCAATTTTATAGCATATAAATTAGGTTGGTATTATTCTAAGTTTATGGAATGTCATGATAATGTATCTTGGATATCATAAATCATGATAATACCCTATATTAGTAAACCCAAATTATGTGGACATCCTATAGGGTGTTATAAATCTCCATGATTCCCCCATACACCACCCACTAGAGAGTGTTCATTTGTTAACATACATAAAATTAACATGAAAAAAAATATTCCTAACACAATAAATAACACATCTCCATAACCACACCAAATCCTAAACTAATCATTATCACTTTATTAGAATCTAATAGTCTCAAAAGTAACTCTAGTAGATAATAAACATACATAGTCTACCATATCTGTACTTACCTCTAATCCTACCAAGTTTTAACCAACATAACATAATCAATCACCCACCAAACAAAAATTATCTAACATGAAATATAAATGCCAAAGTTAAATTAACATATAGTTTTATACCTACATCATCCATAATGACATTACATTATTCTCCATGTACTAATATGTGCATCATTTATTGGTCATAAGTATTTTTATACTTCATTATAAATATTTTCCTCACTACATTGTCTATCTCTATAAATATACCTCATCGATAGTCTAACATAACATCATCATCCATGTTTTAAATTCTTGACTATAAAATGTCATTAGCAAGGTCAATGATTTGATATAGGCAAACAAATATATTTATTGTTATAATGTAGTGGAGGGTTGATGACATATCTTATATAGGTTACAATATATGTGAATAAATATCCTCAATAATTTCTCCCATGATTTCATGTGCATACCTATATAACATTTAAAGAAAATAAACTCAAATATGATCAAGGTAGAATAACTACCAATATATTAAAATCAGATGTGTAGGAAGGAAAAGTCCCTCCTCAAATAGAAATTTACAATACCAAATAACTTACATTAATTCATTCCCTTTAACTTACTATAAATATAAGGAGGTTTAGGATAATAAATAATCATAAATTTAAGGATATTAACTTAGAATAGACAAACACTATTTTGAGGATAACCACTAATGATATTATTATTTATAGGTAACTTATAGATCAGTTATGGATAATGATGTGCACATAAGGTGTGTATTATCATTAATAATATAATTATAGGTGAATATTAGACAATAAAATAGTGTATATCTAAATATACGCTAACAAATCCAGTAATGTGTACTTTTTAATAAGGAGAGGATGAATGAATAAATATTAGCATAAGTAAACTTAGAAAATATGTTGCATAAATAATTATTTACATAAACACACCCTTAAGATAAACTTGGATAAATTGAGAAAGTGATGTAAACCTTTAATATATATACCAAAAACTATGTCATGTTAGGTACCCATTATATGAACAACCCATATGGAATTTAAATAGGTTGAGGCTGACCAAAAATACCTTAAGGGGAGACATCATTGAAATATGATGGAAATTTTATAATCTATGAAAATAAATGAAAATTTAAAGACAATACAATTAACTACAGGATAGGATTCATGTTGGGTTCACTAAAATAAATAATATGGTGAATACAAAGTAAAGATAACATTGAGAATAAAAATGGAAACGTGAAGATAATCTGACTAGAAATGGGATAGGATTCACATTAGGTTCATCAAAATAAATGTGCAGGCTAGGATAACCAATAACAATCTTATTTATCTCTATAAACTAAGATATAAAAAAGGTCAAAAAAATATACCCAATTTATATCTAGAAAATATAAAAATGGTGTTTGGGGTGTCCATAGATATATCAAATGGAAATCCAAACTCAATAGAAAGGGTATACGGTTTTAATTCCTATGCCTAAAATATATGGTATGGTTCTAACTAGATCCCAAAGTAAATTATATGATATATAAATGGTAAATAAATTGTGTTAATGATATAATAATAATATCACATGCAAGGAACTTATGAACAAGTGTAAGCTAAATCCAAGATATTTATGGGCATTGAACTAAGTAAGAAACTAAGTGGTGTAATGGTTAACCAATGGGAAATCTATGAAATTTAGGGTAATAAATGGAAATCCTAATATCCCTATTGTTATACCATATTACTTAGTATAATGAATACTTAATCAAGTACAAAAAACATGCATCTACTATAATAATAAGCAAATATTATATATTTAGTAAGTAAATAAATGAAAGATAATATGGATAGAGATACTTGTGATCAAATAATTTGACAAAGAGAAGAGGTTAGATCAAGTGTTAGTCCATAAAACCATTAAATCAACACACTAACATACTAAAATCTTTAAGACTAGATCTTAAGGGGAGCTTAAGGAACAAAAAATAATTGAAAACTCAACTAAAATGCAAAGAATAATAATCTTTACCTTCCTTGAGAGCTCTAATGATTTCTTCATTTAGCTTGCTCAGATTATGCATAAGAAGTCTTCATCAATGACATATAGCTAACATCATCTCCTCTATGCACTGTTATTGAATGTTTATATTGATTGATATGGCTTGGCTCAATTTCAACAATATAACACTAGGCTTTTAGCTTCATGAATCTATTCTTGCATTATAACTCTACTTTGATTGAGCTCCATAAATGAAGAGCTCTAGGATTGATTTTATAAGATTTAAAATCCCTTGTCATGGGTTAAATCTAACCATGGTTGAGTTTATTAAGCTTGGTTGAGTTTGGCATATTCCTCAAATATTCTTTTAGATATTTTCCAAAACTGAACTCATAAAGGTAATGAGTGTGTTCTAGAATGTTCTAAGATGCTCTTGAATTTCCTTTTTAGTAATTTATTTAATTGATTTATTAGCTCATGGATGAACTCAATTAGGATTTTAAATTGATTTAACTTGATAATTTATTTTTAATAGGGTGTGAAATTTAATTAATTCTTTTTAGGCATTTGGTCATTTTTTTTATTTTTATTAATTCAATGTGTGTATTTACCTTGTTTAATTTATTTAATAGGCCAAATTGATTTGATGTAAGGTTATGAATCTAAATTTGAGACTAATTATTAGGTTAAATGTTAGATGATTGGTAAGAATTAGTCTAATAATCTGATACAAAGCCATTGGTAGCCAAATTTTGATGTCTATAGTTTGCCCCTATTTGGAAAAATGTTTCAAAATATAAGCATAGTAGCATATTTTCAAAGAATAAAATGGTTCCTTATGCTTATGACTACAATGGCAATGATTTAACTATGGTTTCCCCCTCGAGGGATTAGTTTGCAAGGGGGTCAACAAATGGTCCCTTGAAATAAAGAATCAAAACGAGGGGACCAAACAAATGAAAATGATGGGGTGGAAACATAATGATTTACCCAAATTTGGGCAAAGCACTAAGAAATTCAAGTGGTATGGTGTATAATGGTTTTCCCAAAGGTGGTTATAAGCATTGTACCCTGATAGTGGCAATGTGGTATGATAACACAATGATTTGCCCTAAAAAGTGACATAATCATTGAGAAGATGGAGCTACCTCAATTAGGATAGACAAATAAGAAATGAAAATTGGTGATAACACAATGATTTTTTTTGGTAGGTGATATAATCATTGAGAATGCTTGTGGGATAGTGTATAGTGTTGATGTAATATACCTTGATTATGAAAAATGTGATTAATGGTTGATGATTGATAAGTTGATACAGAGGATAAAGATGAATTAGGACAACCTAATAGTAGGGAGATGCTCATCAAAACTAACAAAGGTTAAAATTATTTCATTACTTAATTACTCTATTTAAGATATGATTGGGTATTGGATTGGGATTATTGTTGATGTCAGTGTTGAGGAGATGGTGATGCTAAATTGATGTTGAAGACCTCTCAAAGTTGATTTTTATTGTAGGATTTGATGGTAGGCCTCATGATAGAACACCATGGGGGATTGGCCAAAATATGCATAAGGACTGACTCCAAATATCCAATACTAAATGGAAAATAATTACACCAATGATAAAAACCATGATGATAATGTAGACATTTGAATATGGATATATTCAAGAATAATTTTCAAGGAATCACCCAATGAAAACACATAGACTGAATCAAGGCCATAGTGTTGAAAGAAAAAAAATAAGCACACAAACAAACAAATAAAATAGACAAACAAATAAATAAGCAAGACAAACAAAGAAACAAATAAGTGTTTGTCCCTATGTTAGTGTAAACAACATGATGAACATTGCGCTTAGAAACTAAGTGACAACTAAATAAATAAACAAGATGGGGGAATAAAATAAAAGGAAGGGGGTGGCTGAGATATATCCATATGCATTAGGCAAGTGGACACTACTTAAATAATTCCATGGATATGATTATCCAATTAAACTTTAGGCCAAATGTAGCTCTCCTAGGAAATGCAAAAAAAATGATGATTGATAGAAGACATTGTCAATGTGATAGAAGAATAAGGATGAAATCACAAAATGGTGATAGTGTAGGATAAAAGGCCAAAAAGGATGGGGAAACTAAGTAACAAGTGGTTTGTTTGTGACATAATGAGGGTTCCAAGAATCCTTAAGGCAATGAACTGGTCAATGCTTTTGGATTTTTGAAATGAGTTTCAAATGTTTTTAGAATTTTTGAATCATCTCAACTCAATCTAAAATAAAAAGACACTAAAATGGTCCAAGCTCACAAAATGGCGAGAGAAATATAAATTTAAATGATGCTCATAAAATGGTGAGAGTGTGAGAACTTGAAATGATGCTCACAAAATGTTGAGAGCATGGCTGAAATTGCTCACAAAATGGTAAGAGTGTCATAAATTGAAATGATGGTCATAAAATAGCAATAACATGGCTAAATTTACTCACAAAATGGTGATAACATGGTTAGAGGGGGATTGATCTAACCTTAACATGACCCACATAGTCCCAAAATGGTTTTATTTCATAGTATTTCACCTCATAATAGAGGACTATGACTAGTGTAATATCCAATTCAAAAAAATAGACATAGTTGGTATGATGGCATAGTAAAACATAGGAATGGCTAGGTGAAATGTCAAGGCACATTAAACAAATGTTTCCCTTAGTTTTCCCATAGATAGTTATAACTAGGATATAACTGATAGATTAATGATACCAAATTTCTCTAGTAGGTGATATAATTAGTAGCAAGACTAGTGAACACTAATTTGCCTTAATAAGTGATATAATCATACTCGCATAAACAAACTTTATAATAAGGGAATAAGAAATGAAAGATACAACTACCAAAACTTCTATCATACTACTCCAAAATATTTCCTCTATCTGAAATGTTTGAAATAACTACTGAAACTGATCTGATTCTATATTATAAAAACATGAAACCAATGGGTGAACCAAGGTCAAACAGGCTAGGTTGATAGGATTAAAAACATGTTGGTTGATAGAATGGAATGGTGGGTCAAACAAATGATATAATAATGATAGGCTGGTAAGATGGTAGGATGATAAAGAAGAATGTGGAGAGGGTTGCCCCAAAGTGGTAAAGTGACCAGTTGGGTACGTGATAACAATAAAAGAAATGGTAAATGAAAATGACATATGAAAATGGCATGGTACATGTTTTTTTTAATATAATAGTTATTGGTTTTTGAATGTGTTTATCCTAGGTATGGTAGATGGAATATGATTATATTATTCTTGTTGATGTGGAGATGCACATCCTAATCAACAAATGATATAACCAAACTAGTAAATCATGTAAATTGCTAGCCCACACCTCATCTGAATAATTTTTTTGTCAATAATTGGTTGAAAATTTGGATGTAAATGATGTTGTTCTGATCTTTTTTGGACTTTGATTTTAACTCCTTCAAATTTTGAGATAAGATATCCTAATAACCTATATAAACGAAAGTGCAACCATGGATGGTAAATATAGATAAATGTTGGTTGATAGGCTTGTTTGTGAAATGGAATGGTGGATGATAATGGAATGGATGTTGGTGGGGAAACAAATGAAGATCATGATTTTCTAGAACACAAAATGTTGTTGATTTTGGATTCAACATAACTTTGGATGTGGTAGAGCTGAAGACTTCTTCTCTCAATAGGACCACCAAATTATTCTATTACTTAGGCCTAAGAGTAGCTACTATCTGATTAGGCTATAGATAGGAGACTATTTTGATTTTATCTTTGATTTTGTCTTCATTAAATTGTGAAGAACTTATGTGCTCAGCTATTATCCCCTTGATGAGGTTATACTAATGAAGTTGTCTTGATTGTCCCATAGTACCTCCAAGAAGGTCTCACTAAGGAACATGGACTTTTGACTTTTATTATCCCCTAACACCTCTGAAAAGGTTTCACTAAAATATTATGATTTCTAAATTTTATTATCCCCTAGTACCTCTGAAAAGGTTTCACTAAGAGAGTTTTCTTTTGATGTATGATTTTGGTCTTGGCTTCCTTTCTCTTTTTTAATTGCTATGTCACCATGTGATTTTCTCTTTTTTATGGGTGAACTCAATTAGGATTTTAAATTGATTTAACTTGCTAATTAATTTTGATTAGGGTGTGCAAGTTAATTAATTATTTTTAGGAATTTAGTCATTTGTTTATTTTTTATTAATTTAATGTGTGTATTTGCCTTGTTTAATTGATTTAAAAGGCCAAATTGATTTAATTCAAGGTTATGAATCCAAATTTGAGACTAATAGAAATTCTTAGTTTAAATGTTCAATGATTGATAATAATTGGTTTAATATTTTTATGTAAATCCATTGGTGGCCAAATTTACATGTCTACAGTTTGCCCTTGTTTGGGAAGATGTTGCAAGCTATAAACATAGTAACATATTTTCAAAAAATAAAATAATTCTTTATGCTTATGACTACAATGGTAATGATTGAACTATATTTTCTCTCTCGAGGGAGTGGTTGGAAAAGTGGGTTGGTAAATGGTCCCTTAAAAGAAAAAAGTGAAATGAAGGGACGAAATAAATGAAGATGATGGGGTGATTACATAATTATTTACCCAAATTTGGTAAAAATTACTAATAAATTCAAGTGGAATGGTGTACAATGGTTTGCCCAAAGGTGGATTGTACTGTGATAGTGGAAATGTGGTATGATAACACAATGATTTGCCCTAGTAGGTGATATAATCATTGAGAATATAGAGCTACCCTAATTAGGATAGACAAACAAGAGAGGAAAGTGGTGATAACATGATTATTTACCCCAACAGGCAATATAATCATTGATAATACATGTGGGATAGTGTACAATGTTGATGTAGTATACCCTAATTATGAAAAATGTGATTGATGGCTTATGAGTGATAACTTGATACAGAGGATAAAGATGAATTGGGACAACTTACTAGTAGGGATATGATCATCTGAACTAACAAAGGTTAAAATTATTTCATTACTTAAATACTCTATTTGGGTTATGATTGGGATTGGATTGGGATTATTTTTGATGTCAGTGTTGAGGAGATGGTGATGTTGCATTGATGTTGTAGAATTCTCAAAGCTGATTTTTGATATAGCATTTGAAGGTAGGCTTCATGATAGAATACCATGGAGGCTTAGCTAATATATGTATAAGGACTAACTCCCAATATTTGATACTCAATAGAAAATAATTATATTGATGATACAAACCATGATGATAATTTAGACATTTAAATATGGATATATTTAAGAATAATGTGTAAATAATCACCTAATGAACACACATAGTCTAAATTAAGGCCATATTGTTGAAATCAAACAAATAGGCACACAAACAAATAAAAAAATAGATAAAAAAAGAAACAAACAAGCTTTAGTCCTTACGCTAGTATAAACAACATGATGAGCATTGCCCCTAGAAACTAGGTGATAAATGAACAAACAAATAAGATGGGGGAATGGAAGAAAAGGAAGGGGTTTTCCAAGCTATCTCTATATTCACAAGGCAAGTAGAAACTACCTACATAGTTCCATGGATATGATGATCCAAAAAAACTTCAAGCCAAATGTAGTTCTCCTAAGAAATGGGAAGAAAATGATGATTGATAGAAGACATGATGGATGTGATATAAGAATAAGGATGAACTCACAAAATGGTGATAGTGTAAGATAAAAGGCTAAAAAGGATGGGGAAACTAAGGAACAAGTGATTTGTTTATGATTTAGTGAGGGTTCTCAGAATCCTTAAGCCAAAGAAGTGGTCAATATTTTTTTGGTTTTTTAAAATTATTTTCAAATATTTTTGGATTTTTTTAAGCATCTCAACTCAATCGAGAATGATGAGACACTAAAATGGTCCAATATCACAAAACAGTGAGAGCATTTCTTAAGATACTCACAAAATGGTGAGATCATGGCTTAGGTTGCTCACAAAATAGTGAGAACATGGCTAAAGGGGGACTAAGATGACCTTAACATGAAGCAAACATGACTCACATAGTCCAAAAATGGTTTTAGTTCATATTATTTCACCTCAAAGCAGAGGAATATAACTAGTGTAGTAGCTAATTCAAACAAAATAAGCATAATTGGTATGATGGCATAATATGGCATAGAAATGGCTAGGTGATACATCAAATCACAATATATAAATGTTTGCCCTAGTTTTCCCATAAGTGGTTATAACTAGGATATAATTGATAGATAAATGATACCAATTATCCCAAGTAGGTGATATAATCAGTTTCACATAAATGGACTTGATAATAAGGAAACAAGAAATGAAGGATCTAACTGCTGAAACTTTTGTCATACTACTCCAAAATAATGCATCTATCTCAAATGCTTGAAATAACTACTAAAATTGATTTTATTTTGTATGCTAAAAAAATGAAACTAATGGATGAACTAAGGTCAAACAGGGTAAGTTAATAGGATTTAAAACATGTTTGGTTGAGTATAAATGGAATGGTAAAATGGTATGATAAGATGGCCTTGATTAGGATATTGATGGTTTTATTTATTGGATAGAATAGTAGGAGGGTTTCCCCTAAGTTGTATGGTGAAGGAAATGATTATGTGATAATGATAAATGGATATGTGATAATGACAAATGGATATGGAAAATTAAAATAGTTATGGTACATGTTTTTGGCTAATGATGGTCATTATTTTTTTTATGTTTATGGCTTGGGTATGTGATTTTTTTATTCATATTAATGTGGAGATTCACTTTATAATCAATAAATGATACGACCAAAATAATCAATCATGTTAATTTCTAGCCCACACCTTGTCTAAATAGCTTCTCTATGAATAATTTGTTGTAGATTTAGATGTAAATGATTTTATTGTGATCTTAATTAGTCATTGATTTTATTTCCTTCAAGTGTGAAGATAAGGTATATTTGTAGCCTATGTAAAGGAAAGTGTGACCATGGATAATAAGTAGGGATAAATTTTGGTTGATAGGTTTATTTTTGAAATGGAATGGTGGATGATAATGGAATGGATGGTGGATGTAAAATAAATGAATATCAATATTTTTAGGCACACACAATGTTGTTGATTATGGATTCAATATAACTTTGGATGTGGTGGGGCTAAATACTTCTCTCAATAGGAACACCAAATTCTTCTATTATTTGGGCTTGAAAGTAGCTACCATCTAATTAGGATATAGAGTGGAAGCTATTTTGATTTAATCTTTAATAATGTCATCATTAAATAGTGAAGAACTTTTGTGCTTAGTTATTGGTACCTCAAAGAGGTTTCTACCAATGAATTTGTCTTGATTTTCCCATAACACCTCTAAGAACGTTTCACTAAGTAACATGGACTTTTGACTTTGATTATCCCCTAATGATTTTGAAAAGGCTTCACTAGAAGATACTGAGTTTTGACTTTGATTATCCCCTAGCACCTCTGAAAAGGATTCACTAAGAGATTGTTCTTTTGTATATGATTTTGGTCTTGACTTCCTTTCTCTTTTTCAATTACTATGTTACCATAGATGTAGTTCAACAAGGTGTGATTTTGTCGATCCCAATCGATAATTGTGGGATATGGAATGTTAATTATATGAATATGATGGTTGGTGGTAATGGAGTGGGGGATAGCTACACAATCCTCATAAAATATACTAGGAGAACTTATGGTGATGCTAAAATACTCGTCCTCAAAAATCATAGAAAGATCATAAATGTATTTATACTAATCTACTAGGCATTCATAACCAATGTTGTAATAGTCATGAACATATTCTATATCTAAATCTAATTTTGACTAAAGGGACTCTAGATATGATGTTGAGATTGATGTCTATTTTGATTCTGATGCTAAATCTAATGTTAGTTCAAGAGTAGAACCCAACTCTAATTTTGATTATTCATCTGATGGGTACTTTGTTACAATGATGTCTTATTGAATGTTTGGTATTGGACAAGTAACAACCTATGATGGCATAATAGGATCTATAAAGATTGGTTTGAAATAGTGAGACTCCTTTAAGATGGTAAAAATGTCAAGATATAACTCCTTAAAGACTAGCTTGTCATAGGGAGGCTCTTGAAAAATAGGCATATAGTCAAGGTAATGATTTTCCCAAAGGTAGTTATAATCATTAAGAAGTGACTTAGCAAAGAGTGGTTCATTAGAGTGAGAATCCTCGACAATAGGTATAGGATTGAAAGGTGATTCATCATAGTTTGACTTATCACAAATGGTTGGTTCAATAAAAACATCTTGGATAAAGTGGTTCTCTTAGCCTTGGTTTCTAATGAGTCAAAAATACTAGTTTTGAACATAGCTTGGTCTTTGAATGATTGGATTAGTTGATGGGTTGATTGGATTGGTTAGGTTTTGGTTGGATTGGTTGGGGTTTTGGTTAGATTATTTAGGGTTTTAGTTAGATTGGTTAGGGTTTAGGTTGAATGATTGGTTAGGATCATAATTAGATTAGTTGATATTTGGGTTAGATTGGCTAGGGTTTTCTAAAGTAGGGAATGATAGTCACTAGATGAGGAATGGAAATTAGATAATGGGAGGGTATTATGGAGATTGATTTCTCACACAATCTAAAGGATGAGGTACTAGAATAGAAATGGTAGGGCATCATAGATCTTGATTGCTCACATAAGCTAAAATATCCAAGTCCTCCTCACAAACCATATCATCCTAGTTAAGGTCTTGAGTTAGATTTTAAGCTAGTCCTTAACTTTTTTCCCTATATTGATTATTGTAAGGAGGGTATGGATACACTCTCCAAAACAACATTATCATTTTAGAGGTTTGTACCCAATTCCTCCACACCAACCATATGATCCTATTTAAGGTCTTAACTTTAGTCCTTAATTTGATTTTTTTAAGGTGGATAAAATTTCATCTCACAAACCATATTATCATCAAAGGGGTCTTGAACAAATCCATAAAATCAAAGATATTATATGCAACCATTCTATCATAATTTGGATTTTACATGACTCCACCATAAGTGTAGCTAAACATATCTGAATCTATGATGAAATCTATAAAAATAAAAGGCTTCTAGTTTTGTAAACTTTTAAAAACTATGTCTAAGGGATAAATGATTCAAACTTAGTCTAATTTGTTCAAAAAGGTGGAGATGTATCTCCAAACAGTGATTTAAACATGGAGTTATATCTCCAAAATGGTTTGTTATAAGACTTGACATAAAATAGTCTAATGTCAAATTTCATACACATAAAAGGTCAAGCAATTAATAAAAACTAGCATGTCAAAGCCTAGGCCAAAGTGTTCCAAAAAAGGTCTAAACTAGGGAAGGGAAAATTTAAATTTTTAGGGCTTTCATCTAAACATGGAGTCAAGAGTTAGGCTCAAAAAAACATGATCTATTAGGAATTTTGGCCAAATGGTGTTAAAATCTAGAATTTGAAATAAATAATGATGTGATTTGATTTAATATAACAAGGTTGGAACAACTTTGACATATACCTGACACATAGAATCAAACATAAACATGATCAGTTGGTATAAGCCATAAGCCAAAAGGCACTTGGAAAAAAGACTATGTTTTCCTAAATAAAGGCATAAACAATTATGAGGATAGCTTAAATGAATAAATAAATGATATTTTTAATTTTTTGAAATCGATTAACCTAAGTTACAAAACCCAAAAGAGAAATATCTATGTATCATCCCTTGTGAAGCAAGGTCTAAACAGAAATCAATCAATGTTTGAATTCGAACTTGAAAAGGTTAATTGAAAATTCAATGGTTAAAAGCTATGATTGGACTAAACAAGCTAGACAATATTGGACAGCATGATAGTGCATGAACAAGGTCCAAATGGCATACATGACATGGTTTGGTTAGTTTTAAATAATGGTTTTTTATACAAGGTCAAATCAGTATTGAAATAAAATGAGCAACTTAATGTCATAAACATGCTCTAATGATGTGATCAATGTTATGTTTCAAAGACTCAAAAGGCATAAACTTGATAATGATGTGGGCATCATATTGATACATATTTCATTCAAGTGATACACACACAAACAAGTTTAGAAAAAAATATAAGGCATAAGTGTGGTGTAAAATGGACATCATAACACCTCTTTAGATAAAAGAGTGACATATAAATAAATTGATTTTGACATGGTTTATAAACAAAGAAATTATTTTTAGTCTCAAAATACCAAGTAAGAAAATGATAAAATACAAGTAAATCATCCAAATTCCTATCAAGGGTGTGACAAAATGGGGTTGACTAAAACTAATTGTTTTGTGAACATTCTAGATATATCAATTACATAATGACTTTCATGCCAAATGATGAAAAATAAGTTCACTTTAATTCAATGTTAGTGGCACTTGAATTGTTGCAAAAAGGTCTTGCCATTTTTACAACCACTACACCCATTTCTTGCTTAGTGTAGTGCGATGTCCAATGTGCAGATACATCCTGGTACATAACCCCAACACTAAAAGGTGGTTTAACCACTCAAACCTACAATCCTAATAGGGGTGATGAAGTCAATGCTGAGAGATGAAACCCTCAGTCAAAACTTCTTGAAATAACTTGTGGGAGGTAATGATGTCCCCCTCATAAGCCAATATGTATGAAATAAATAACATAATAGAAAGACTTTATGGTCACCTCAAGATCACATAATATTATTTCATGTTTTTTTAGGGCTCTAAATGACATTATTTCCATGCCTTAGAATAGCCTCAAAGTGTGATGAGATGGCACTTTTGACCAAAATTTTCCTTAAAGAGAATTGATGGGAGATCATACACATACGTCTCTTTTTGATAAAACACACAATCAACCAAAAATTTTACAAATAATTAAAGTGAGGTTAATTTCATTACAAAAAATTGAAAGTGTTTGATTAGATTCATTACTATCCCCTTGGATTTAAGATGTTCAAATGGAAATAATTGTAAACCACCAAAAAAGAAGTTGGTGCTTTTGATCCCAAAAGTTCCCTAAAGGGGATGGATGGGAGAGCATACACACATAACTTCCTATTAAATAAAACAAGTTTAGACTAAAAAAATAATAAAAAGAACTTGAAAAGAACTTTGAAGTGTATTCAATTTGATAGCATTAAACAAAATGTGTGGTGGTGTTCTTTTAGTCCCTTGGCTTTAACTTGTGAACTTTAAAGGAAACCACAAATGATTAACCAATAAAACATCCTAAAATGTTTTTTTAAACACCAAATGAAGGATTAATATTTTTTTATACATCCAAATGAAGTGTGAAAATACTAATTTATATTTAAATATTTTTATTTAGATAGGTCCTACAAAGAAAAGGTCAGAACTTTGTTTAGCCTTGAAGCTTATTTATCAAATGAGACAAGAAACTTTAAAGGGTAAAATATGTTGACCCAAAGGAAAAACCCCAAAAAATCAAACATGTTAGATTAGGTAATGGTTATAAAAAAATTTAATAAAAATCCCATTAAATCTAAATAAAATAAAATAAACCTATGAAACATGTAAACAAATTAGAAGGTTAAAAACAAGAAAATCGAGCACAAAAATCATAAAAACTTGAAGTAAGTTATTTATCCATAAATTTTAAAATATAAATCTATTTTTTACTAAATTTTTTGAGATTATTTATAGGTTTATTAAGTACCTCTCTAAAAAAATTAAGGTCAAACTAGTGAATACAAAAAAAATATTTGCTCTGTACTAACAATTTTTACCATAAAATTAATAAATAAAAAGTGAAAGTCACTAAAAGAGTCATGAATTTTAAACTAAAAATCATATTTCAATGAAATTTTGAGAGAATTAATATTAAACCAATAATAAAATCCTATCAAAAATTTATAAAAAAAAATAGATTAAAAATTAGAGTTATCTTAACAACCATTTTTATTTAAAGATGTGGGGTGCACAATCATGTCCCACCGGACGTGCCATTTGTGATCAAGGAATTTGATAAAGAGATGAGGTTAGATAAATTTTTATTCCATAAAATTATTAATTCAACATGATAACATATTAATATGAAACTAATAATAAAATCCTATTAAAAATTTAGAAAAAAAAAAAAGATTAAAAATTAGAGTTTCTTTAACAGCCATTTTTAGTTAAAGATGTGGGGTGTACAATCATGTCCCACCGGATGTGCCATTTCTGATCAAGGAATTTGACAAAGAGATGAGGTTATATAAAGTTTTTTTTCATAAAAATATTAATTCAACATGCTAACATACTAACATCTCTAAGGTTAGATCTTTAGGGGAGCTTATTAAACAAACAACAATTGAAAACCCAACTAAAATGCAAAGAACAACAATCTTTACTTTACTTGAGAGATCTAAATGATTTATTCATTTGGATTGATTAGATTATGAATAAAAATTATTCATTAATGACATATTGATAACATCATATCTTCTATGCACCGTTATTGAATGTTTGGCTTGATTGATATGGCTTGGCTCAATTTCAACATTATAACACTAGGCTTTTAGCTTCATGAATCTATTCCTGCATTATAGCTTTATTTTGATTGAGATCCCTAAATGAAGATCTATAAGCTTGATTTTATATGTTTTAAAATCCATTTAAATGGGTTAAATCTTAACATGGTCGATTTTATTAAGCTTGGTTGAGTTTGGCATATTCCTAAAATATTCTTTTAGATATTTTCCAAAAGTGACAACTCACAAAGGTAATGAGTGTGTTCGAGAATGTACTCTTGAATTTCATTTTTAGTAATTGATGTAATTTATTTATTATCTAATTGGTGCAATCAATTAGGATTTTAAATTGATTTAATGTTATAGCTGATTTTTATTAGGGTGTGCAAGTTAATTAATTCTTTTTAGGCATTTGGTCATTTGTTTGATTTTGATTAATTCAATGTGTATATTTATCTTTTTTAATTGATTTAATAGGAAAAATTTGATTTAATGCAAGGTTATGAATCCAAATTCAATAATAATATAAATTATTAGGTTAAATGTTTTGTTATTGGTAATAATTGGTCTAACAGTCTAATACAAAGTCATTGATAGCCAAATTTACATGTCTACAATACTTACCTTTGGAGTGACTTGTCAGATAATCATTATCTCCCTTACTATAATGGAATTTTGTAATATATATTTTAGTATTATTACCTCAAATATAAATTATATATATATATATATATATATATATATATATATATATATATATATATATATATATATATATATATATATCCTTAGTTTTGGACTCCAAAGACTATAGGACACTTCATTGGTTCAACTCCCCCTATTAAGCTCCAAAGTCCTTGAATGAGACTTGACCTCTAAGAATAAGAATATAACCTATAAATCCTAATTTTACAAATTAAGAGTATAAATTTGAGTGAAAAAATAGAAAATAAGTGTTGTGTTTTTTGTAAAGATAAATATGACCCTATATATGGATCCAAACCATAAAAAGTACCTATCAAATTAGGTTGACTGAAATTTAGGAGATGGTTAGAAAAGAGTAAATTAGCTACTATATATAACATAAATCTAAGTATAATTTTACGTTAATTTAAATTATATACACTTTTAGGATATTTGAGAGTGGTTTTATAAATCTAGGAGTCATAATGCAAACTCTCAATTATGGAGGATCCTATGACATTTTAGACTTAGCCATAGTTTAGGGTTTCATAGAAACATCATAAGAGGTATGAATTTTTAATGAATGGATATATATTTATATATATATATATATATATATATATATATGTTAAAATAAATCATGTGAACATCTATCACAAATAAACATCAACTAACCCCACATGTTTCCTAGTTTACTCCTTAGGACATGCACTTAGGGAGATTCATGTGTCAAAGAGTATTACAAAAGAGATCGTCATTAAGTGAGAATATATTTGTATTCACCCATTTACAATAATAATAATGTTTATTTATGGTGAATATGGTTAAAAATATAAATATACTATAATATAGGAAAAATTAAAATATCATTCTAAATCCAACATACATACAACATGTCACACCATAAAATAGGGTGAGGTTATAAATAAGAGTTGTTTGTAAAAGGGGTATCAAAGATATGATTAAGAAACCTATGTAAGGAATTTAAAAATAGATACTCACATATATAATATTTTAAATAGGTAAACTTAAGAGATATAAATTCCATTATGTGGTAGCCAAGGGATATCTAAGTTAATTATTGTAACCAAGAGATGTCTAACTAGGGTTGTACTAGCATGCTAAGATAACATACACTCATAAGTATAATATAATATAAGCATGGAATAAAAAAACATACTACTCTATCATATACATATACATATAAAAAAATAATTAAAATAAATATTTTAGGGATAAATATATTTACCTTTAGTTGACTTGTTAGTTCATCAATCTCTCACTTATCTCAAGTGGCACTTTGAGAGATGTTTTAAGTGAAGCTCTATATGTAATGAATAAAACCTAATTATCCTTAGTTAGAGACCCTAAATACTATGTATACCTTTTTATTATATCTCATATCCTTCATATTTCAATACTTTATACAAACATAGACCTCCACAAACATAAACTCATATACCATAATTCATCCTCTTCTAATAAACAAATGTGTTTGTACTTAAGTATAGAAAAATGGTTTTTGTACCTATATAAAAATGAAAAATTTTAACCCTGTTATTTATATAAAAAATTAATGCGATCTAAATAAATAAAAATTATGATATACATTTATATTTTTAAAAAATAGTAATAATACCATAATTTGAATTGTGAAATGGAAATATTGATATTGTTTTTAGAATATTTGAACTTAAAAAATCAAGAAGAGAGAGAAAGATGTAGATATATTATATATGAATTATATAACTTATAACATCTATCACTAATTTTTAAAATATATTTAAATGTTTTTTCACTATTCAAATTATAAAATTTAGTTCAAACCTTATTTGGATGTTACTGATAATAGGGAGACCCCTACAGTGCGTAGTATTGTTCAACCTCTATTGTAAGTGTCCATATAGATTATTTATATATGTTACACCTTGTATCATTTCCCATACATTATATGTATTTCATATATGTGTAGTTTCCTTTGATTTTGTTGGTTGATATCTATTTTCCATCTCCTTCTTTTGAAACCCTAATAGCAATTTTGATTACCATATGACCCTTTAAAAAGGGGTTTGTATGTTGGGATGGATATCTCTAAACACTCATAATTAAATTACCTATGTTGGGTTGGATATCTAAAACCATTTCCAATTTAATTAATAAGTTTTACCTACATTACAATAATCTAAAGAGAGATCAAATAGCATGTAATTCTCCCACTTAGGTATGTGTGTGTGCAATATTGTGAACAATCTAGAATGCAATGAAATTTTTGGATGTATATACTTGGGACCATGAAAATTTTAAATTTATGTATTAACTTTATTATTAATCTAACCCTTTTATTATATTTTAAATGTGTATTCCTTTGCGATAATATCTCAAGTGAGTGCTAATTGATTTTTCAATGTGTTCAAGTGATGACCAAGTAGTGACCAGGTGTCCAAGTGATTATAACCTTAGGATTGATTTTGTATTTATAAATAAATATTATGACTAAGCCATGAATTTTTTTTAGGTTAACCTAATGGAAGATTCACAATCTAAAAAATAATCATTGAGTGTTCCTTTGCTAGTAGAATTTAGACACTTGTGATAATTGCAACTATCCTCTTGTTGTCAGTACTACTTTAGATTGATAATAATTAGTTTTTAATATAGAAAATGATTATTTATTACCTTTTAATGTTATTACATAGAATATTTTGATCCTAAATAAGTATATATTATAGATAAATTTTACCAATATAATAGGTGGATAGACTGATAGGGGAGATTTCACATAAGATTCAGGTGTAAATAATGTTTAAGTATGTTAAAATATGATAAATTTTATGATTTAAAATTTTATAATACTAAATTTATGTGTCTATAGATGCTCCCTTTTAATCTAGTATTTAGAATGTTAAATTAAAAGGATTAAAAAAAAAGTACATGTGATAACGACACTTGGTGTTGATAGGTATGCCCTAAATGTCTCATTTTTATCCATGCAAATAATATAATAAAACACGTTTAGATTAATTTCCTCTGAATATAATAAATTTGAAATGTTATAGATCATTGAATCACATGAAATTAAAAAATTCAAGTAATATATACACCTAAGGGTATGAAAACCATGATATCACTTGTTGGATTTGTTTGGAGAATACCATTGGATCAAAGTACATGCAAATACTAAAATTATGATTTTAGGAGTGTTAATTAATTAACCACATTAAATAAATGATTTTTTAAATAAGTGATTAAAAAACTCAACCACACTACCCAGTATATCATAATAATTCCTTTTTATAACCTCAAAACCAAGTTAGTATATAAAATATAGAAAAATAAAGTCTCAATCATTTGTTGTAAACATAATATATATTTAAAGTTTATGTAATAACATCACCCAATGATATCATATAAATAAAATTATTTTTACATGTAAATTTGGTATTAGACACTTGGAAACATTAACTTTGTCACACCTTACATAGTTAGACTTTATGTACACATTTGAATATGCACACTTCCCCTATCTGTCTATCTACCTATTGTCTTAGATAACCTAACATACCAACTATACATATTTAGGATCACCTTAGTCTTAAATAACCTTTTATAATCCTAAATAAATTGTCTCCATATCTCATATCACTAATTTTCACTCCCAATATTACTAGCAATAGTTAATAATCTTTATCAATAATGTCTAGAAATAGTCGAAAAATAATTTTAAAGATTTCCAATTTTCCTAGACATGTTTATTAATAAATCATAAGGTTGTACTCACTTGGTCACTTGGTTTTTTCTAACTAATTAACAATCACATAAGAATTCAATTAGGACTCTCTTAATATTATCACAAATGAATACACATTATTCAAAGCATGTGTATATCCAATTCTAAATAAAAATTTAGGTCACTATTATGGTGTTAATATTAAATACAAACAACATACAGCATGCATGATCATGATGGTTCTATCTCTCTCTCTCTCTCTCTCTCTCTCTCTCTCTCTCTCTCTCTCTCTCTCTCTCTCTCTCTCTCTCTCTCTCTCTCTCTCTCTCTCTCTCCTCTCTCTCTCTCTCTCTCTCTCCCTCACACACACACACACACACACACACCTAGTTGGGAGAAATACATATGGTTGAGTCCTCTTCAAAGTATTGGAATGTATTAAATACTTAGTCACTATCCAACCAAAATTACTAATATTTTTTTAAGGGTCATCCTATGTCAAAAGTGGTTATGGTTTCAAAAATAAATAAGGACCAACATAAAAACCAAGATTTAATACATTAACAAGATGGATCTACATATGATGGCATATCAATATGAGGTAGAACGTACCTACATAGGCAACTAGGATAGTATTAGTAGATCCTGTATAGTATATGTTACCAAATGGGTTTAAGTTTTACAAATAGTGTCCATGTAAGGTTTTATCTCCTATTTCCAAATTTTGAGTGTTTATATAATAGATAAATATAATTTTCAAGGACTAATATGGATATAGTGATCAAAAAAATAAAAAATTGGCTAATTATATCTCTACTCCATAGCTTTGTCAATTATAATTTTAGTAAGTGAAATATTAATATACCCTTTTACAATCAAATTTATATGATTATTATCCAATTTTATATAATCTAAATATTTATAGTTATATCTTATTTATATCACATTAATCATAAAATAAGTAAAATATTTTTATGAACCTTACATGACCTTGATCACTGACTTGAGCATGGAACAACCTAGGAATTTTTTACATTAGGTTTTCATTGATCAAGTTTTGGCTAAGCTTATAGGTATAGTTTTTTATTTCCTCTTATTCAATAATAAAAGCCTTATCATAATTATTTTGGATGTAAATAGTTTATATTTTATAATTCAAGATATTATTGTCATGATTGCATGCTTATTTCCTAAAATGTGTAATATGTTTCTAATTCATACACTAAAATGGTTTAAACTCGTCTATAATAAAATAGAGGATGATATTAATAATGATAAATTCTTATATTTCCTTAGTAATACATATTGCATTAATATTTAATCTAATATGCTTTTGGTTACTACTCGACAGGAAAAGGTAGGTATGATTCTTTCATCCATCCTCCTCTTAGACCTTAAGGTAGTGATATCTACCATCCCTCCCCCATTATTTTTCCTATGGATATATTGAATTTATAAGTCTATGTCATCACAAGACCAAGACATAGAGTGCATCATCTATAAAATCAAAGCAAAGATAGTAAAAATTTCCCTCCTAATCTCTACCCACCATCTAAGGTGTAAAATAATGCAAATAGATATTATGATGTCATAGAAAACTTTATAAATTCTCAATAAAAATAATTATATTATAATTTACTCAAAAATCCACTTTTTATAAAGACATTATTTCATGTGAAACTACATTATACAACCTTACCAAATAATCTATTGTCAATACATGATGGTGGAGTGAGGATAATATTTATTTTGAGAAGAATAATTACCTCCTAAACATATTTTTAACCAACATATCCCATTATATATTCAAGTAAAAAATTTAGGTAAGGGGTTAAGTAGTTTTTGGTATGTAATGGATCACAACTCAATATTTTCAATATATCATTTCTTCATATTCTTTGTATAGGGGAAAATATTTAATTTGATATGATCATTCATGTATTTGATAACATACTTCAAATTTATAGGAAAAAATACATTGAATATCATTGTTGGTCCAAGGAAAATATAAAAAATATGCCAAGTTATTCCTAAAGATTTTAACTATAAATTTTATTGGGTAGAGCTTGGATACATGATATGAATGAAATTCCTTTTACCTTTCATTAATGTATCAAATTTAATCATGAATTATATATATACACTTGTCCTATGGATCATGAACCTTTCAAACATTGTGTAGTGACCCAACTAATTGAAAATTGCATACCTCATATGTATATGATGAAACCCTTAGTTTCATATACCATAAAATGAGCTAAATGATTATGAATCAAAGTAATTATATTATTATAGTAAATAATAATGGCATCCCATTTTTAATATTGATATGAAAACACTAATATCTACTAAGGTTATAGCTCTACAACAAGAAATGGACTTTACACAATATGGTTTTGGATTAAAACATGTTAAAATTGAGGATACACCAAGCAAGGACTAGAGAAGAAATCACAAGGAATTATTGACATGGTATATCCATCTCATTAATAATTCATACAAGGCCTAGGATATAACAAAAATTTAAATGGTCCTTTCAGATTAAACCATAGATAATTTTAATAAATAAAATGAGAAAAATAAAGATAATATTTCTAAAAACTCCCTTAGATCAAACCCTGTGTAATAATTTCATCATGTAGAAACATCATACTTAATATATCCCAAGTTAATTAATGATAGTATTTCCCCATAAATCTAGGCATTAGAAAAAATTGCTAATGATGAGTCTCTTTTGTAATGTTTGGGGGCATATGAGGATATCCCTTATATCATAATAAAAAAATTCTTTCTACAATAAATGCACATGCATATTTTAAATATATTGAACCCTCACATGATGGTGTCCAATTGATAACCCTAATATAATCCCTATTGTACCATATTTTTAAGTTCACACAATAATGTTAAAAAAATAAATAGTTGAATTCAATTATGGCACTAATAAAGACCTTTGACTATTCCTTCTTATAATAATGCCTAAGGTTGAGAAGGGAAAATTACTTATAGATATATTAAATGATTTATCTAACTTATTCACTTGGTCTTATTTGAATATGTCAAGCATATATCTTTTGATTGCATTGCATAATATCACTAACAACTTTAATGTGAAACCATTCAAGTATAAAATTAGTAATCTTCATCCTAAATTATCCTTGTTGTTTAAATATGAGATTTAAAATTTACTTGATTTGGGGTTTATTATAATAATTTATCAATCCCTTTAGAATTATAATATTTTTTTAGTCACCAAGCCTAACAAATAAACTATAGTTTTTTCAAATTTTCAAGATCCAAATAATATTTTTACTAAGGGTGACTTCTTCTTAATTAATATTGATATGATTTTTTATTCCATATATGGTTATTAAATTATCTAATTTATGGGTGTATGTATAAAATCTAATAAATATTAACCCTGAGGACCAACCCAAAATGGCCTTTACAACACCATGGAGATGATTTTGTTATGGGTTATGTTATTACGATTGGAAAATGATGGAGATAATTATCAAATGGATATGAAACAAAAAATTCATGAATTTATACATAAAAAATTAAAAAATATGTTCATGAATTAGTTCCAAAATCAAAACATCAACAAAAACATGCTACAAATTTTCAAGAATAATTTGAACACTTATGCAAATACATTGTGCACTTAAACCTAAAAACATGTGTATTTTGGGTATCTATAGGTAATTTTTTAGGTTATATCTTATCCAAATGAGGTATAAAATTTTATCCAAAAAAAATTTAAATATATTTTAAAAATTTCCCCACCCAAAGTATTAAAAAAATTATGATGTTTAAAAGGTAAAATTCAAGCAATAAGATTATTTATGACTCAATTATTTGATAATATGCAACCATTTACACAATTGATGAATAAAGACACAAAGTTTGAATGGGATGAATTTTTCATAAAGTTTTTAATGAAATCAAATAATATATTTTTAATCTACCAATCATAATGCCTCTAGTTCTAGATAAGTCTTTATTGTTGTACATTTTTATATGTAACATGCATTAGGAGACATGTTGGCACAATACAATGATAATCATAGAGAATGTACAATTTCTAAATTATTTTTACACATGTAGATTATGAAAAAAAATATAATTCAATGTAAAATTTGTGCATGGCCACTTTTTTTGTAACACAAAATCTTCAACATTAAATTTATAATAATGAGACATGTGTCATCACAAAAGTAGACCCACTCAATTATTTCATGATGAAACCATATTTAACACACTACATATCTAAGTGGGTAATGTTACTTATGGAGTTTGAATTAAATATTATATCTCAAAAATCCTAAAAGGATAAGTAGTATATTAATTAGCAATACCACCACTACTTGACATAACACCAATTAATTATAATTTGTTAGATTTTTTTATTGAATATCTTATTGACAATTATACTTAGACTATGTTCTTTTATGGATCTAAATATGCCTCAAGAGTTGGGGTTGGAATAGTTCTAGTCACTACTTAGGAACAACCTATGTCATTAACATACCACATATGGTTCTCATGCACAAATAACATAAAAAAATATGAAGCATTGATATAAGGGTTATACATTGCTCATAAATTATAAATAAAATATATTTAAGTATATGGTGACTCTAAAATTATATTCAACTAGGTTTTATATGTTTATCAGATAAAGGAGTAAAATATGATCCCATATAGATATATGGTATACTTTCATGTTTAACTCAGAGATATAATTGTCCAATAAATGCTATAGATAGTGTAGCTTATCTTATTCCAATATATGTCATTGACAATTAGGAGATTTTGACCATATAATGTTTACATCACCCCTAGATTACAATGGAAAACTTGGAAACCTTAGCAATATTTTTTGTTAGATGAACTATTACAATTCAAAATGGAATAGCGACATTGATAATTTGTTATTTAAAATAATTACCCCAGATAAGTTTTTATAAAATGTTGAGTTAAATTATAAAGAGACATATTTTTATATGTTATAATCAGATGGCTCTTTTTAATTGATCATTTGATGGATAATTATTGTAATGCCTTCATCATGAGGAGGTCAAGATAGATTTAAAAGATGTACACAATAGTTAATATGGGTGACACTTCAATGGGAAAGTCATGTCATATAAGTTGTAATTATGTGTTTAGCCTATAATGGATTTATAATGTCAAGAACATGTAAAATTATGTGTGAAATGTCAATTACATAGTAATTTAAGTCATGTTCCTTCATAAAAATTACAACCTATTATCTCACTATGGCCATTTTATCTTTAGATATTTTATTTAGTATGCAAGATAAATATAGAATCATTATAAGGTCATAAATTAATCATCACAACTATATAAAATTTTAAAAAATGGGTTAATTAAATCATGTTTCAATATAGTATAGGAGGCATATGTTTATTATTTATGATTTATATCATTTCACAATTTGGGCTTCCCTCAACCATCATTTCAGATAATGAGTCATCCTTCAATAATAAGATGGTTAAGAAATTTTATGTTAAATATTAAATTTTTCATATATTTTCCACCCCTTACTATCCTAAAATTAAAAATGGAAAACAAATGAAAATAAAAATATAATTATTTAAATCCTAATAAAAGTAGTTGAAAAATAAGGTGAGGATTGGCATAATCAAATAATGTATGACTTTTGGTCTTATCACATGAGTGTTAACATGCCCAAGGGGATAATCCTTATTTTTTTTTTATCAGGTACCAAAAAAAAAATTCTTTTGGAGTTAGATATAACATCATTGCATGTTTGTCCATTAAATAAAAAGAATATCATTAAAGGTAGTTTCATCAACTATAAAAGTTGGATGAAACATAAATCCATGCTCTTCAACATCTACCAATTTATTAGAATCACATTAAGAAACATATAATAATAATAATATTTAAACTTTAGAATTTGAAATAGGTGACATAAAATCAAAAGAACACTAATGCTAGATAAATAAAGTAAAGGAAAGTTCAAACCAAATTGGCTAGGGCCATTTGTGATTATAGAAAAGGTTAGAATAGTGTTTTATCATTTAGCCTTAGTTGAATGAAAACCCATGAAACAACTTATGGAAATCATTAAATTACATTAATTTTACACATGAGTATAGTTCAAATTTTTTAAATGTTTAAAAAAATATAAAACCATTACCTATGCATGACATGCTTTTCTAATATACATGATTTTTTTAGATCATTAATCATATACATGATGAATTACATTTCCATTTTCTATCCACAAGATTTTCATATTATACATGAGTAGGATGCAGGATATTTAGGTTACATATGATACACAGACATATGGATGCATGACATTATTTACACCCACAGGCCACCTTTATGCATTGAGGTCACCTTTACACACATATAAAGTTATATATTTATAAATTGGTCCATTGATCATAGTATATTGTTACACATGACTTTCTCTTACTTATAATTTATAGTGTTATTTCTTATGCATATTGTTATTTACTATAATATATGATGATGTTGATTGATTATACAAACTAATATTTCTTACTCTATGTGTGCATGATGTTAAAAATGATTACATGTTATGATCATTGATTTGTGTTATATTTTGTGTTCAATGAGTACATTAATTATTTATTTTCATTTCATGCATAAGTTATGTCATAGGATCCTCTTATCCATGTCATGGCTATATTGTGTATGTGTTGGGTTAGAGTCAAGTCATAGTTGAGTCATGTTGTGAGTGATTATGTGCTTCATTATCATGATATTATGTGTAAGTTTTGTGGATAATATACATTTTTTAATCCTTATGCCATGATTTATATCACACATTATCTTATATTGTTTGGGATGCCATGATTTCTATCATACATCTATTGTGATGCTTCTTAAAGTGTGTCTAATTTTTATATCTACTTGACATGACACTTATATTCACATTGCCTTGGATTAGATATTTCATATATGTTATAATGATTTAATCTCTACATGATGATGTATATTATTATCTTTGTATACATAACATACATTATTACATTTTTTGTATAACATATGATGCACATAACTCTTTATTTTGAGATGAATGATTCATAGGATTTATACCTCATGTCAAAAGAGGGATATATATTAGGATTGTCTTAAACATTCAATCCATGAAAAACACATGTTTCATACTTGGGTTCAAATTAATTTTTCAAATTTGACATGTTGGATATATTTTTGCATAAGTAAGGCATATTTGGGTAATTACACAAACTATAAGGAATATTTGACATATTTTATGACATCCTAAGATAAATTATATGGGATATTTTGAGTATAAAATTTTAAAATAGATAATGGTACTATATATCACTTTGAGATAAATATGGATCATATTTGTGGCATGAATTTTGTTCATGTAAAAAAAATTATTTCTATATTGAGGATCAATGGGGAACAATGGTACTATGTAATAATTAAAGATACAAACCTATTTTATGGCTTCACCTTTGTATACAAACCTATTTCATTGGTTCCAAATTTGTATACAAACCTATTTTGGGGTTATACCTTGACATACAAATCTATTTAAAATTTCAATATTTACATACGAACCTATTTTGGGGTTCCATAAAATTAGTTATTATATTTAAAGTGGTGTAATTGAGTTTTTTTTAGTAATAAAATTCTATAACTTCTCATATATATATTGGTTTTTGAGGCATTAATAATCCTCAAAAAATGGTTTCATTGGCTACATATCCTTTAGGAATCATCATCCCATGGAACTCTCCAAGTGAGTTCAATAAGTGGTAACTTGGTTCATGTACCCTTAGGTGTATTTATTCTTTGATTTTTTATATGTTAAATAATTTGATGATACTAATTATTTAAAATTTGATATCATGAGTGGAAATTGATATATACATCTTTCCTTGTAGTTTTTTCATGGATCAGTTTCAATATCTGGGGCATACATGTCAATACCCAGTGTGGTTAAATACTTGATCCAAAATTCTTCTTTAATCCTTCTAATATATCATTTTCAATATTAGACTAAAAGGGTGGAATTTTTAGATACCTAAAGTTTTTATTAGACACTTGAAAAGATCAAATTTGGCATGCTTTTACATACTTGGACTTTTCATACACATTTGACTCTTTTTTTACACTTTCCCCTATACACCTACCCACCTATTATCTTTGATAACCCAATTTACTGTGAAAGAACCTTCCAAAATCATAAATATATTATTTCCATATCTTAGATCACTAATTTTAACTCCTAATTTAGTACAAAAAATAGGTAGATAGTTATAGCTTTACCACAAGTATTTGTATTTATCGGTAGTGTGTAGGAACACTCAACAACTTTTCAAATTGGGACATTTCCATTAGGTAAAATTAGACACATTTCATTGGTGTTTCATAACAAGAAATATGTTAATATCTAACTATATTATTTTAATTAACCTACTAATTTATTTATTTTAGATATAATAATGTAAAAATAAAATAATTACCCATTATTATCTAGTAAAGTATTTTGTAAAATTAAATCCCCAAAGAATCACCAAAGCTTATGCATGAAATAAAAATAAATATTGATTATCATGCACCATATTGATTATCTATTAGTTTTAAAAATTTAAAAACATTGTGTGTAGTACAATACCATAATGTGTATCATTAATAATAACAGTCTAAACTACAATAATATGTAAGTTACATTAACAATTTACAATAATGACATCAACCTCAGTTGAGAATATATATAAGATTGCATCAAATATACAGTAGAATCATCTCTTTGAGATAAAATATAGAACAAGATATGACTAAAAATATGCATAAGTGACATCTATATTATATTATATATATAACATAATACAATGTTAATTCACAATAAAATTAATAGTCACAACTGCAACATACAAGGTAATACATCAATTATACAATAGAACCAACAGTCTCAACTAGAAAGTATAACAAGATGTAACATTAAATACATAATAATACCATCAATAAATATAATTAGCTTCTAAAATATCTATGAGTAAGAATCTAATATAATCTATAATTAGAGAGAGAATCATATGGGAACTTTTCTTCCAACCATAGACTAATGATCCTCACACACATCCCCACTAGGAATGGCCCTTCCCTTCATAAAGGGTATATAATGATGATGAAAGAATCTAGAACCATATGACAATAAGTGTGAAAATTTAATCCATATCATACGTACCTAGTCATATATTCCATGGATATAACTCTATATATTATGACCTCAAGTAAACATGCAAACTAGAAATATATATATATATATATAACATTACTTTGGCCAAAACATTTATAATATTAAAACTTTAAAGATTTTGTGTCATTTCCTGCATGTGCATGACTGTCTTATATAAATTACTCACAATAAATTATTGTTTAAATGAGGATGAGATAATTATAATGAGGCCCACTACCTTCATATCTCATCCTCTTTTAGGTAGGAAAAACACTCTAATCAATATTTAATCAACTAAGAAAGAATAGTACCATTATACATACAATAATTTATCAATTCATTATAATAAATTTTATAACTAATTATCATAATTATAATATTTATCATTTAATATATCTTTCTCCTATAAGATCTCATAAATACAAAAGATTCATCCTCTAGTACCCAACAAATCCTTATACATAGTTACCAATTATAAATAAGGTTTATACCCATTTATAATTTATGTAGAATGTCATATATCTAGTTTTACTCTCATTACATTAGGAGTCTAAACAACATTCCATTCTGTAATAACATAATTATACATGGGTTATAAACACACACATAGTTAACAATGCTAGTTTAATCCATGTGCTCGTATGAAACTATTATCTAACATGAAAGTTTTAATATGAAGTAAATATAAATATAACTCAATCATTAAAAATCAAAATCAAAATTTACATACCAATCCTTGTTGCTTTAGATATTTAAGTGTTAAGAACATATCATATTTCTGTCATAGATCTATAGGTGATATTACCCATTACCTATAAATCTATGATTGTTCTATTAGTAAGGTGGTCTATCCAAATTTAATAATTCATAGATATTGATTCACACTAATTTATATGTTATTCATAATTACAACTAATCAAAACACACACTACTCAAACATGGTAATAGTTCCAATGTCCCTTATCAAATAAAAGACTTTCATAGTATGTAACTATACATCCTAATTAGGTTGAGTGTAACTTGGTGGAGTAAGTATAGTAAAACCAAAAACATCGTGTTTCAAAACTAAATAAGATATGCCAATAATTTTTTTGGTTCAAGTTTTAATGAATATATTAAAGTAAAACATACCCCAAATTTTGAAATCTCAGGCCAAGTGTGTGTGTCAATCACTTTTATAGGCCTATGGGTGAGAGTGGTCTTTCACCCCCAAATCTATAAAAGTGGGAGACATTATCCTCTCCTTGAATCCATAAAAATTCTAAGTAAAAGAGGATAATATTATTTAATTTTATTAAACTAATTAAATTTTAAATAATAATCATTTTATAAATATATAGGTTTATACAATAATAGGGGTTTCATTTGAAAGTATAAATATTTATATGTAAAACTTATATTCTAAAAATAAAGTTTAAAAATTATGTTATAATGAATATTGATAGCACCTAGGATTATGTCAATAAATATATGCTCAAATAAATAATAAAGACCCATGTTTTAACCAATAATGAAAGTACAAGTCTATATTTTATGGTGGAATAAAAAATTAAATGTTGATGCCAAAACCCTGCATAACAAGCCCTAAATGGAAAATGGTTTCTACCATTTATGTTTTCTTTTGTTATTAAATCAATAACCCAAAATTTATACTAAATTTAGGCTTATATTATTTCTAAATCCACTTTCATATTCTATTAAATTTTACTGGCTCATTCCTTATCAAAAAATCATTCATTTGCAAACACTTTAGGTTTTCAATACTTTCCTAATATATTTTTGAATGAAGATATCTTTGGCTTGAGAAAATCCCATTTTTCTTCAAATTTCCTTCTTCCCTAAGCTACCTTGGTATCATCCTCTATTTTTGTATCCATACTCTACCTTCTTAACATTTTCTTCTCTATTTCAATCTAAACATAATTCTAGCACTACTTCCCTCTTATTTTCATTATATGAGATGCATTTATTGCCATTTTTTCTCTTGGTTGACTGAGTCTTGTGAACTAGTAACCAGGGTTTCCAATTTAATTGAACTAATGAAAATTGAGCCTTTTAATCATAAATTTACTCTAGTGAATTTTCATGGAAAATTTATCATTCCATACTCAAAGTTATAAATAATAATCATTAAAAATATTGACTTTCTCCTATCAATTTTCTCCATACTACCCAAAATGACTATGTTATGATAAAAAGGTTATAGATAGTCAATGATGGCCATGTTATGCATAAATAGTTTCATTATAACCCAAAAAATACCACATTATTCATACCACCCATGGTGGATATAATATTTAGTAACAAATTTTTATTTCTTAACCCCATGGGGGTTATTCATATCTTCCTTACTCAAAAATAAATAACATGATTATATGTATTCATCAGCTGATTAGTAAGAAAAATCATAACTTTGATGTTATACTCTAAGAAAATAGTGAAATTATAATAATACATAATTTTTTATAATACAACTCTAAATGTGAAACCACTTATTAACATTTTTTTTACTAAGATGGTTTCACACATGTCATTATATTAATAGAAATCAACAAGGTCATAGTCAATCATTACTTGTTTCATATAAAATATCCAATCTCAAGATGATAAAAATAAAATTTAATGGGTTCCAAGTATGATTATTCAATAAATAACTTACATGCCAAACATTATATGGAGGTAACTATGTAAGGAAATCTAAGATGTGATGAATGCAATAAAATCAGATATATTAATACAACATAAGTAACCACTACTCAAGCAATATTATTTGAGTGTGTGTTTTTTCTTGGATTAATATTTTTACCCCAAAATTTCAAAATTTTACACCCTTCCCCTATGATTATCTATCTTTGTATTGTACTTGGATCATATAGATAATAATTATCATGCATATACCCTATACAAGGAGAAAAGTAGTTAGTCCATGTTACCATATATGTTAAAATAGCCAAAAATATTAGCTTAAAATAAATGATATAAGTGTTGTATCCAAATCATAATGTATAATAATTAATAATTTGTATAATAAATATGTTGAAATTAAATATTAAAAATGATAACTACAATAGTCATAATAAAACAATCACAACATTACCAAGTTGAATAATCCATATTAACCAATCATCTAAACTATTTGTTTAAGATAAGTATTGTTCATTAGGGATAGGATGGGATGTAACATCATTCCAATTTAGATAATTCATCATCTCGATGATGTTATTAAAAATAAAACATATCTATAAATTTAATAAGTTCAGCATATTCAATCAAATAAGTGTGGAAATAGTTTTTGGAATTATTCATAATCCTCTCAAGTGACACTTTCTTTAAAATATCAATTCCACTGGACTTTGCATTGAGTCACGTCTCTATTATGTAATATTAATTTAATGTCTCAAGTATTATGAGGGTCTTTGTTTTTACCACTATTGTATCCATAATCTATAAATAATTACGGTCAAGCACATGTGAAGGATCAGCCACATATTTCTTCAAATAAAATACATGAAAAACATTACAAATTTGAGAAAATGTTTATGATAAATAAATTTTTTATGCAATTTTTTTATCAATTTTATAAAATTTAAATGTCCCACATATATTTATGAATTTGGATTATTTTCAAAATTTAATTGAACTCTTTTTGGATTTAACTTGCATAAAAACTTTATCTCCAACTGAAAACTACCTAGTTTCACTTTTTAAATCAATATGATGGTTATTTTGTGCCATTGGACTTAGATAATAATTTTTATATTGGCCTCATCTATTCTTCCATTTTATTAAATATTTATATCCCAAACACTATCCTATCTTATAACATGTCCTAGCTGATATGTATTCTACATATTTTATGATATAAGGCTTCAAATGGTTTCATTTTCAACATTGCATAGAAATAATTATTATACATAAACTCAACTAATGGAATATATTACTCCCACTTGTATTTCTAGTCCATGAAATATATTCTCAATAAATACTCTAATTTTCTATTTTCTTATCTGACTTAGGATGATAAGATATGCTAAAGTTGAGTTTTATTCCTAAGGTTACATTAAAAAATTTCTAAAATATATAGGTCATATATGTATCCTTATCAAAAAATATTTTATTTGGAAATCCATTAAATATAAAATATTATTGAACAAATCTTTTTACCAACACTAGTGCATCATCTATCAAATTACCTAGTATAAAATGTGTCACCTTGATCAATTTGTCAACCACTATAAAAATAATTTTATGCATGTTTATAGACATTAGTAGTTCTTAGATAAAGTCCATACTAATAAATTTCCACTTCCAATCCATAATGTCATGGGGTTGAAGCAATCCTATAGGATGAAATTTTTTTAATTTACCTGTTGACATTTTATAAACTTGATATAAATTTTGACGCATCTTTATTAATTCCTTTGTAGAATAATAATAACCTTAATTCCTTCATTAATTTGTCCATCCCTATATATGGTATATTTTTCATCTCTATGATTATTGTGTCTCTCAAATTCTATATATTTGGCACATAGATTCTTTCCTTGAACCTTAGGAGATAATTTTTTAAATGAAATCCTTCATACTTGTGATCGTGTGGATTTTTTACAAGATGTTTCTTAACTTTCTCATAAAATTCATCTCCTGGAGAGAATATTAAAACCTAATTTTTTAGGCTTGATTAAATATTATCCATTATTACCATGTACCTCATGTAGTTAATGGATACTACTCTATTTTCTTACCATTTTAACTTATATCAAATTCATAATCTAATAGAATATCAATCCACTATCTTTGTCAAGAATTCAAATTTAGTTACATGTAGATATACTTATGTCCCAAGTTATTAGTATTGAGATTTAAAAAATTCCCAATAGGTAATGTCTTCAAACCCATAATTCATGAATTATGGTAGTGAGTTATAAATAATTTGGGGAATAATTTTATTCATAAGGCCTAAATTTTCATGATTCATAAGCCATAAATTTACCTTATTACAATAATAATCCTCCTAAACCATCCTTAGAAACATCTATTACCACAACAAAATGGCCATTTGGATTAGGAAAACTCAACATTGGTTTGGATGTAAGCCTTTTCATGAAGATTTGAAATGATTATTAACACTTATCACTCTATATGAAATGTTTTCACTTTCCATTACAAAGAGGTACGAGGTTAGCCATCCTGGAGAAGTTAGGTACAAACTTAATATAATACCCTATTAGACCCATAATGTTATGTAAATCATCAACATTTTTAGGTTTCAATAATTCCATGATGGATTTTATCTTTGTTGGATCCATAAATATCCATTCAACTAAAATAATATACCAAAAATATTACACTTTATTATGAAATAAATCACACTTTGAAATTTTTCCATATGGTTTATGTTTTCTTAAGCATCATAATACTAGATATAAGTGTTGAAAGTATTTTTTTGGTCCTTCAAACCTATAAAAATGTCATCTAAGAATAATAACACAAAATGATATATGTAATATATGAAACACTATTTGTGAGATTCATGAAGGTTGTAGGTACATTAGTTAACCTAAAATGTATAACTATAAACTCATTATGTCCATATGTTATCCTAAAATAAGTCTTAGGTATATATCACTCCTTTATTTTTAATTGATGGTAACTTGATCTGATGTTAATTTTATAAAATATCATTTCTCCTCACATTTGATAAAAAAATATCTTCAATATGAGGTAATTGTTTAACCCTAAAACGTATAAAGATCCTACTTTGGAGTATATAAGGTAAAATATATATAAATTACAATACACAAGGGTGATAATCAGATCTATAATAGGCCAATTGGGTACTAAACTTAGATATAAAATTACATTAATTTTATTGTGATAAGAATAGGCTAAATATATAAAGTACAACTAATTTATGCTAGTTCTAATACTAACATAGTGTTGGATCTAAATTAGGTACAAATTAGGCTTGAAAATGACTTTAGATTAGTCATCATATTTTGGATCTGACACTTCTAGAGATTTGGACACTAACATTATCGGATAGCTGTATCAACAATATTGTTTTGGTTTGACACAAGAGTCCTTCTACTGGAAAAGGAAGAAATCACTTGGATGATTTTGGGTTTGTCTTTGCCTTCACTCTAGTGCATTTAGATTTGGTTCATGGACTATCACTCCTCATAAATTTTCAAAACCAAAGTTGTTCATATTCATGGTGAGCTTATGGGGAAATAGATTATTTGGCACATGGTGTTGAGCTAACCCAAAAGACCTCTTTGTCAATAAGTGATTCCTACATATCCAATACTCTGAAGAGGGCCTCACACTAATGTATTTCTCCCCTATGTTTTGGGTTATGTGTGAATCATGCAATATGTGCAAGGAAAATATAATACTTACCTATCTTTTAACTCAGAAAATTAGTCTCTTAGGCTACACATTTAGTACTTTAGACCTATAGATGTGTTTTTCATATGACTAGTATGGAAAAATAGAATCTTTGTTTAATTTAGTGCTCTTTGAATGCTATTGGTAAGAATACTAGGTATTATTCCCATGTTTCTAGGTGAGGAATGAATGACGGTTGATATTATATTTATATCCATCCCTTTGGAGAATTAACTCACATTAAATCACTTAGTCCAACCATTAGGATATTTTTCATTTATAAAATAGATGACTTTGGGGCACTAGACACTTGCATTGGGTCAAGACACTAATATCAATGCTAGTGTCTATCTTAGATGTTAGTGTCCAAGGAGAAGGAAAGTAGTTACATACTCAAGTCTTGTATAAGTGGAAGATAAGTAAATTTTAAGCATTATGGTCAAGATATAAGGATTAGGTCATCAACATAAGATAGGTTAGACCAAGAGAAAGGCCTAGAGTCATAAAATAGAGTAGATGTGAGACATACAAACGTGGTAAAAGGTAGATAACTAAGTGTAAAATCCAAGGTCTAATTTATCTAAGTGTATAGTACTAAGGTATTATATCATCCATAAATATCATCTACATTTTCTACCCCTTCAATCTAGTAATGAAAATTCTAGTTTAAAGGAAAGGAATGCATACCTAGGTGTGTATAACAAAACTTGTCTTTGCATGTGCCAAACTTGAGTTATTGTTTTTTGAGTAAATTTCAACCAAGAATATGTTACATTATATAATCAATTCATATAATATATATCTAAAATTACTTGAATTTGATTGAAATTGAAAGAGCAAGGTATAAGAGAACACTTATGTGTTGATGTAACCAATTTGCCTATTGGTAAGATGATTTTAAAAATATTTATTATAATAAATATCTATAACTAATATCAAGACAAATATAGATAAATCTTTAAACTTCATATATCCAAGGAGATAGAGATAGAGAGAGATTGGAAGGTACATGCCTTAAATTTTGTAGTAAAAGTGAGTTACCACTTGGTAATTGAGATTATCTCAATCATTCAACCTAATGATACTTATAACCTGGTAAGGATGGATGATACAATCAAGGCAAACTTGAAAACTTTGGAAGATTAATTGATTTAATCACCTCAACCATACCAAAAAGTGAACCAACTATTATAGTAGACTACCTCAATAAAGTTCATAAATGTCCATTTGGGGTATTAGAATGTAAAATAGTTTTTGAATCTAAAACTAATTTGGATTTTAAAATATTAGGACAAATTTTATAAAATATTAACCTTAGATATGTCTCCTAATGAAACTATTTATAATAATGGTACCAGTGTATATAATTCTACCATAACTACGAATTTGAATCATATAACTGTGTGTTTTGGCCAATTTGTAAAACTATGTAAGTGCAAAGAACATGCTTCCAAATCATGTCCTCACTATATATAGATAAATTTTAAAACTAATATAAGTATCAAGTGGAGAACATGTTTCCAAAACATGCCCCCACTATAATACAAAGATGTTGAATATTGAATAAGTACAGCTAACATGCTTTAAAAACATCCCCCACTGAATCTAAAAACTATAAATGCATAGAATCAATGCCCATATGGCATGCCCCCACTAAATATAAAAATTATGAATGTGTGGAAGCCATTCCCATATGACATGTCCCCACTAAATCTAAAAAATGATATAAGTACCATATATTGATTGAGTGTGCATAACATGCTTCCAAATCATACCTCCATTGAATCTAAAAATCATGCCAAGTGTGGATAACATGCCTATATGGCATGTCCCATATAATATCCCCCCCCCCCCAAAATGTGAGGTAAATATCATAATGAATAGTTACTTCACCTTGAAAAGATAACACAATTGTATAATCTGTGAATGGAACCATGTAGCATATAAAAAGAATGTGTCTAGGTAGATATAGCATCAAATCACCTATAGCTAATGTGATTATATGAAGTCCTAATATGAATTATAAGGATCATGGCAATGTCTAGATAGTAATAACATTAACTCAAAAATCAAATCAATCACACATGCAAGAGCATTCAAAAGTAAGTCAAAAGGCAATGGTCCAAGGAGATCATAAACAAGGGGCATGTTCAAATGCTACAAAATTGAAGGGACATGACTTAGTCAAATGTCCATCAAAGTAAGGAGAACGTATTCAAATGTACATACAAAAGAAAATTACATATATAGATGTAAAATAAAACATATAGAGGCTTAGGGGCAAAATCATAGGACCGTATTCAAATTATCAAACAAGGAATACAATAGAAAGGCAAGACACTAAAGGAAATTCATAAATTAAATTATAATCAACCAACATAAACATGTCATATTATCCCATGGATCCAATGTGTTATGAAAAAATGCCAAGTGTATAACATATCAAGTACCTGGGGTAAGATATAATCATGTTTAAAGGCATGTGTAAGTACATATGTAAACTCAAACATGATAATATATAGTGACCATCAAATCATATAACCTATGTGTATCAAGATCAAATAAGGTATATGCCCCTAATGTTTTCATGACATGAGCAGAGGGAAGGGCTAACATCTGAAATGGGAATAAATCATGTATTTATATATGCATGTATCACACTCAAGTAGAAGTGTGACACATGTGTGTATCTATAATTAACTAAATATTGCATCCATCAACATGGAATATATATATATATATATATATATATATATATATATATTCCATGTTGATGGATGCAATATATAAATATATATATATATATATATATATATATATATATATATATATATATATATATGCCAAGGATCCAATATAACATGTATGTTCAAAAATATTTTTGGATTTTTAAATATTTTTTATTATTTTGGTATTTTTAGATTATGTGAAACTAGGAAAAGTGCCATTAGAATCCTAAGTTCTCATCAATGGGATTATTTTATAAAGGTCCTATATCATTCCATATGCATGAATATTACAATCAAAAAGTGTATCATTCTCTTTTGGTAAGTTTTTATTTGGTATTTTTGGTTTTCATTTATATGGATTTAGTTTATCATATGTTATTGATGGATTCAACTGATACGTACCAGATTTTGTAGGTATGAATAAATTATGTGGTAAGATATCAAGTAGATTAGAATATGGTTTTATAAATTATTATTATATAAATTACTCACCATATATATTAGTATTTAGATTAAAAGTGTTTTGATATGAGGAAGGGCTTGTAGTTTCCCCTTTTGTAACCACATTTACAACTTTAGATTTTTCAAGTGTCTTGTCATTTTTGACCTCTTTTGATATAACTTCTTGGATTAAAATATTTAATGTTCACATTTATATTTTTGTGATGGTATATTTTCTATTTTTGATTTATTCCTTGATTTTTTATCATTTGTAGGTTATTATTCTTTTTCATTGGCCAAATGTATCTTTGAATGATTTACATTAATATTACCAATATAGCCCAATAATTGATGGTCATTCAAATCATATGTAGAAATAGGGTGAGTGATGCCTTGGGAATATTTTCCAAATCCTTGACCATGATAACCAAATATTTTTATATATTTCATTCCAAAACTATATGGTTTAGAATGTTGAGTATCTTTTTATTGATATTATTTGTCTTTTTGAACCTTTTCTTTCTCTAAGATTAGTATTTGTAACTATTTTTGCTCTAAATTTTCCTTTGGTACCCATATTTTCTAATTTTATATATTTTTTAAGGATAATTACTCATAATTTTATTGGTTTTCTTGGTACATGTATTAATGATAAGATCACCACTATGTTTGTGACTTTATATTTGGTTCTTCAATGCAAAAAAATGATTGGTATGATGACCATGCATTTTATGATATGGATATTATTACTTAGATATATTTATAGGATGTATGGGAGGTAATTTTATCACTTTTTCTTGAATAATTTCTCTTCATATCTTACTTGGACTCTTAGTATCCTTTTGGTCACTTTTAAAGTCACTCATTTTGGATGTATTCTATTTTAGCTTTGTATTTAGATAAGAAACCTTGTTTGGCAAAACATAGGTAAATGAGGATGCAAAAACACAATTAACACTACCATGTATTGGATTTTTCATGTATGTAATATGATTTTGTAACTCTTTTATTAATTTTCTTATGCCACTGATTTGATCTTTTAGGGCTTCACAAACACAAACCCTAGGTATTTGAGATTGATAACTTCATTTAAAACTATAGGGTTGGCCACCTTACCCCTTGGATAATTTATATATTTTAGCTATTTAAAGGGATTAGATATATCATCCTTCTTAGGGTTAAGAGGAGCAAGAGGCTCCTTTATATACATTTGAAATGTTCTAAAAATTGATATGAGAATAGGATAAGAAAGGCTTACAAATGCTAAGGAACAATCAACCATGATACAATAAGGATATATAAATTTCATATTATTATCTAATTTTTTATAAAATTTGAGAGATATTTTTTTTTGGAAAACCATAAAATGAGATGAACCCAAAAAAATAGGGAAATAAAAGTAAATGTACGTTGTGTAGATCTACATTGACTAAAAATAGTAAAATAATAAAATTTGAACAATCCTTACAATATTTTGGATAAAAAAGAGGATTTTTTTTATATTGGCATAATAATGAAAAAATTATGAGGAAGTTTCAATTTCAGCTATTATGAATCATAAATTAGCCAAATAATGCAAAATACTTAAAGGAAAAACCCTAGAATATTCCAAATAAACAATTTACATTTTGATTATTTAGGAGTATTTTTTAGATATCTAAGAGTTTTTTTTAATAAAATATTATTTTTGATGAAACCCATAAATTTATTTCAACATAAGTACACCATTAACATTATGTGATAATATTTGCTAAAAATAGTTAAATTGAAAAATTGAAAAATTTATACCAAATTTTGCTGAACAAATTGAGGTTTTTAAATTTACTAACATGATTAGTAAATATATTTGAGTAATTTAAAAATTATATTGTGTGAAGATAAAAATTCACCAATCAAGTAATAATCCACTTGTAATTGTATGCATATGAAGCCCTTGTGACTAGAGGAGGTAAAACCCTAGTGTCAAACTTTAGATCTAAAAATACATCACAATAAGCTAAAACCCTAGGAGGATTGGAACCCCTAGATCAAAAAAAAATTTAAATTCACATGGATTGGGTTCCCCAAATGTTTAACACTAAAATGGATAAGTATCCTATTTTGGAGTATATAGTGTTAATATTATATAAATAATAATACAAAAGGGTGATAATCAAATTTAAAGTACCAATTAGGTGATAAACTCAATATAAACATTAAATTTATTATGATGATAATAAGATAAATATAAAAATTACAACTAATTTATGCTTGGAAATGATAAAGAAGTAATATACTTAACTAGTTCTGATACTAACACAATGTTAGATCTAGAATAGGTAGAAGTTAGTTTAGAATATGATTCTATAAAAGTCATCAGATTATGAATCTGATGCATCTAGAGCTATGAACACTAACATTAGTATGGGATAATTTAATCAATGTTATTGTCTAGGTTTGATGTATGTATCCTATATGTAATATCTATTGGAAATGAATGTGACCACCTGGAATATTTTGGTTTTATCTTCTCCTTCGCTCTAGTGTATTTAGATCTAGGTCATGAACTATTGTTCTTCATGAATTTACAAAACCATAGTTTTTGATATTCATTGTGACCTTGGGGTAAAATGGTCTAGTGGTCACATAGTGTCAATTTGACCCTAAATACCCCTCTATAAGTGAGTGTTGCTTACATATCCAATACTATAAAGAGGGATTCAAACTAATGTATTTATCCCTTATGTGTTGGCTTGTGTGTGAATCATGCAATATATACAAAGCAATTACAATAATGACCTAGTTTGTAACTTGATAAATCAAGATCTTGGGCTGTTCTTTTAGTACTTAAAAGATATCTATGTTTTATTTTTATGATTTTTATGGAAATAAGGAATATTTTTTCAATTTCATGATCTTTGAATTCTCTTTTCTAAAAATACTAGGTTGTTATTGTGTTTCTAGGTGAGGAATGAATGATGATTGATTTTTTATTGATATCAATCCCTTTGGACAAGTAACTTACATTAAATCACTTAGGTAAACCATTAAGATAAATTTCATTTGCAAATTATATTCTTTTGGTGCACTAGACTAATGTCAACACTAGATTATATCTCATGTATTAGTGTTAAAGGAGCAAAAAAGTATTACAAGCTCAAAACTTGCAAAAGTGGAAGATAAGTAAATTTTAAGAATTCTAAGCAAGATATAAGGCATGAGTCATCAACATAAGACTACTCAAACTAAGTGATAGGCCAAGGGTCATAAGATAGAGTATATGTGAGACTTGTAGAAGTAAGAAAAGAGGAACAACCAAGGTCTAAGTTTTTCAAGTGTACAAGATTGAGGTGTTATATAATCCATAAATATCATCTATGGTAATAGATATATGTTTTTAATAGTTGTCATATTTAAAATTTTATAGTCTATACACAGATGAAGATTCAAATAATTATTTATTTTAAACAACAAAGGTGTTTCCCAAGGTGAAACACTAGTTAATATAAATCTTTTAGACAACATCTCTTGGATTTGATCTTTCAATTCCATAAGTTTAATTACAATCATTTTGTATGGTGATTTTGATTTAGGCTTGGATCTTAGGACTATATCAATTGTGAATTCAAATTCAATTTTTGGAGGTAATCAAGGTAAATCTTTTAGAAACACATCCTAATTGTCATGTAATAATGGATGATATTTAATGGTAGGTTACTTACACTTTCCTACCTCATCTATTTTGACCTTAAAAATATCATAATCATTTTATTGAGCTTTATTTTATTGCATGGCTAAGATTTTCCTTTAAAAAAATTTATCACCATGATTTTGAGCTTGTTTCCATATATCATCAAAACACTCCACTTTCATTGAAACATTATCCACCTTTTATCTATGCTTCCAAAGCTATTTTATTCCTAATATCACATCATATGATCCTAACAAAGTTATAAATAGGTCTACTATAGTAGTGAAGTCAGGTAGTTCTAATTCTAATTTTATAAAAAAAAAACTTATCAAACTTGACCATAGATTTATTTTTATTACACAATCCATGCATTTTCCATATTCCCATCTATTATAAGAAGCTTATAAATAAATTGTGGATAAATAAAAGATTCAGTAGCTCTAGTATTTATAAAAATATTAACAGAATATCCAAACTATATACCTAACACCTCAATGGAAAAAATATTTAAATTAACCTAATGATTTTAAACTACTACATGAGTTCATTATTAAAATTTTCCCTTTTGTGAGGAAGAATAAAATGGATTATTGAACTTATTACATGTTTTCCATTGTTGACAATCTTTTGCATAATGGTCTCTTCCACAATTAAAACACCACCTAGTGGTCCTTTATTGATAGGTTACCTCCTTTATTTCTATATTTGAAACCATTTCTTGGCTTCTTTACCCTAAAAACATTGTTATACCTAGGATTATTTTTACTAAACATATTTCTATAATTTTTTCTTGAGTTTTTATTGTTATCTTTGAAACAAGGCTTTGGACATCCAAACATTTTATGATATTTATCTCTTATTTCAACAAGATATTTGAGTTTCTAGTCCTATTTGAATTTTTTTTTAAATAATTGATCCATGGAGTTGGGTTCATGCACATAAAATTTTCATTAAAATTTTGTTTTCAAACCCATGCCAAACTTTTGGATTCAAAAATATTCATCCTTCTTATATTAGGGAATGTATTTGAGAAGTTTATGAATTGCTCTCAATATTTAGTCATTAATATCTCTTATTTATTTTAGTTTTGAAAACAAATCAATTTTTAATAATAATATAACTATGGCAACCAAGTTACCTTGAAAAATATTACAAATTTATCACATGTATTGGTTATGGAGTCAAGGCTCATCTCCATTTTCTTATAAGCCCACTAGGATTATGTTTCACTAGCTAGTTAGTATGCTCCCCATAATGCCTTTGTTAATTCAAAGTATTTTTTTATCTTAAATTATTTCTCCACTTCCATGATCCACCATTTATCTCCATAACTTAACATCATTTCATCAAATTTTAGTGGATTCACCTTTTTCATATCACATGTAAATTATGTCTTAACTTGAACTCTTGCATCTTGATCCTATTCAACACGCTCTTGCTCTTGGTTTTATTTTTTATCACCTTGACATCCCTTTTGTTCTTACTCATCATCATGCCCATGAACTTATTTTCCAAAATTTGTTTTTTGTCCCAAGTCTCTATTAGGGATGTGAAGATATGATATAGATTAGTATCTCATTCTACTACTAATAGGTTAGGATTATGTTGTTGATCTTAGTTGGATGGGTTTCCATTTACACTAACCATTAAATGAACCATTTTCTCCTAATATTATCAAATAAAAATTAAATAAGCAATAGTGGAATCATTAGGTCTAGTCTTTAAACATACTCTCTAATACCACATGTTAATACCCTATTAAGTTAATGTAGTTAACCTACTAATTTTTAAAAAAATGTAAAACTAAAATAATTACCAGTTACTATCTAGTATAACAATGTGTAAAATTCAATCCTCAAAGAAACACTATTCTCTTTCCAAAACATGATACTAATGAATATGATTGGCTAATAAAATAGTAACTAGTCATTGTATTATACACAATAATTTAATTAAATGAAGTATAAGATTATAATATTTTATAGACCTCATGGGACCCTAATAAATAAATACCATAGTTATTATCAATTATATTTTAAAATTTAGAAACATTATGTCTAGTATAATACCATAATGAGTATCATTAATAATAAAAGTCTCAATTAATCTCATTGACATTTTATTTTTTTTGGAAAAATAAAGCTTTTAGTGATGTTAAAATCATACTCTACCACCATGAGGGTTTGTTCCAGCTGGTGTGGGATACAATCTTGATCTAGCATGTCAGTTGCATATGGTATAAGCAAGGGTATTTGGAAGTAAAGTGGCATATGATTTTATACTTAAAAAAGTGGGGATTTAGATAGCCCTAAAAGTGGCATATGCTTCTATACTTAAAGAAGTGTGGATTTTAGCTAGCCATAATGTGTTGACACTAAGAGCTATGGAGAGACATGGATAGAGTTTGGTGAAGGTAGTGAAGGGTGAGGGAAGAAGTGCATATCCTTCACATCGATTAAGAAAGATGATTGCTAGATCAGGGGGATGGAAGGAAAGATCAAGTAGTATAATAGGGCTTCTACCTACCCCTAAAAAAATTGGAAAATCAAGAAATTAGGGCATATTTGGGTTATACATCCCCATATTTGATCATTCTAAGGTTTTTAGTGTAGAAAAAAACCTATAGTTATCAAATTTTTAGATAAATATTTGGAGGAAGTTATGTAAGGTGAAGGTTGGTATGTAAAGAGGGGCCTAGTCTACCATTTTAACAATTTTTGGCCTTCTCTTCCTATTATTCACCAATGTCTTTCATATTCTTGGCAGTCTATGTTGGAAAGTAATTTGGAAATTTATCCCTATTGCAAATGTTTTTTTATTGTGTTTTTTTATATTTTGGTTGATCTTAATAGGATTTTTCAAGAAAAATCCTAGAGTTGTGAAAACCACCTTCTTCTTTTAAAACCTTGGTCTCCTAATTTTAACCCTATAACATAAAAATTTTCTATTCGACCCACTTGGGTAAGGCTATTATACCTTTCATTCCAATTTTATACTAAATCTAATCTTCTAGTTGTTAACGCAAAAGATTATACCCAGGGTAAGGAGGCCTAGCTCCTACCTTCTCCTCACAACATGGAAACTCCTCTCTCACCTGTGGGATGGTGAAGCAGGAGAGGAGAGTCTCTAGATAAGGGCTAGCTCCCTTTGATGCATCATGTTTCTTCTAGAAAGTGCTAACATATTTATATATAATGGGGGGGATGAAAAGGGAAAGAGATGTAGGAAAAACAAACCTACTCTAAAAGAGGTGATGCACCAAAATAAAGGTGACCTTCACACACCCACACTGAAACCAGACAAACACATACATACACTACACATTTTGCAGAAGGACTAGGCTGCTGGAAACTGGTGGGGAGGCCTTAATGGAAGATACAAAAAGAGAAAGAGATCACCAAAGGTGCTGTGAGACACACACTTATGTAGTAACTTCCTTTGTTTTGCACTTCTCAAATACTGCTCTTCTCCTGTTAGCTACAAAGATGGTGCCTTGTAGATAATAGGTCTGCTAGTGTTGAACCTGTGAGACCATCAAGAAATAATGACTGGACACAGACAAACACTTAAGGCATACTCTGAAACATCTATCCAAATGGAGGTAAAAAACTACATTTTATTTGATTCAAGTGAAATTTTAACAAGGCTATGCCTGGCTAAAACTATGAAAAGATGATTACAAATGAACAAGTATACAATATATATGAGAAGCAAAGAGGCCCATTTGGCGCTCCTTTTACAAGTGGCACATGTGTCCCTTCCTAAAAAGAAACAAGTCACTCAAAATATTAATGAGCTATTCATTTGTCTGCTCAAAATTTGCATTTCTTGCTTGGGTGACTTACATGGTTTGCCTTCTAATTTAATGTGAAATAGGCGAAGTGATTGCACTGCTAGATACTATCATTCCAAATGATCAATTCACTAGCACTATTTCACCTACCAAAGTCACTTCTCCAATTTTCACCAGTTGGACTTAATTGCTCACTCATCACCTGCATGTCGCTTGTCCATTTGTCCTATCTGACTCATTCGGCCCCTAGGGCGAACATCTTGGTGGGTCACTACATTTTGAGCTCCTTCTTTTCCATGGTTAGCTCTCTACCAGTTTGAAAGGGAACGGCTATTTCACTTCATTAATTTTGACATCCACCAGGACGTCGTCGGGTCCATCGCCACATTAGTCGGGTCCACATGGCATCAAGCCAAAGCGTTGAACCCCTTTGAACCAGAAGCTATCAAAACACTTGAACCAAGCCATGAACCAAACATATTAAACTTGCTAAACCCAAAAATGATTGGCACTAAATAACAGGGGAGGAAGGTGACCAAAATGTTGCTTGTGGGCAAAATAGGTCAACACTAGTGACTAGAGGTGTGTTGAGAGAGTTGTTATAAATTTATGCTTCTTCATTAAATTATTTTGACATAACTTTTGCTAGGATTCTAGTTTGTTTATATATTACTCAAGATATTCCTAAAAGGATTGAGTTAAAAGTGAATGATAGGTGTTGGTATTAAACCATTTATTTTGAGTGATACCCTTTAGATGTTGGAATTATTTTAAAATTGGTCATATTTTTGCTTCCTATCAAAAATCCAAGTGAAAAATTGAGTATTCATGGGGAAAGGAGGCAAATCAGGAGAATCTTATAGTTTTTTTAGACAATAATCCTATTTTACCATCAAGAATTATTTTAGAGGTTTTATTTCAAAATAATTTGAAAATTTTAGTACCTTTTATGTCTATGCCTCCAAATTTATGTCCATGCCTCCAAATTTTGAGTTATTTGGATCTATTGGAAAAACTGTTATGGATTCAATGAGTAAGAATAAAGAAAATAGAGTTAAACCCATGGATGCGAGATGTTTGTTAATTTTGGAATCAGATAAAGTGGGTAATCAAGAAGAATGAAATGTTTTTAGAAGTAGGTAAAAATGTCTTCTCATTCTTATCTCTCCTCTCAAGACTTTTAGTACTCATTTTAGAATAAGGAAGGATGAGAATTAGTAATATTAGGATTTTTAATTAATTTTTTTATCTGAAGCTAAAGTATTTTTAATACTTTTAGTATATTTGTTTCATTTGTATTAGGTTGGAAAAATGCCTTGATGTTTAATAATGTTAAGCTAGGATATTATTGGTTTTTGATATTTTATGTTTTTAGGTAGGGTACCCATATAACCCTAATACTAAGAAAATAAGTCTCAACTATAATATTTTGTAAGTTACTTTAATCACCCAAAAGAGGTATTTGAGTGATAAGAGTGATAATTGAGACTACCTTTCCCCAAATTATCCCTAGACCTATCTTAGAGCCTTTCATCACACTTATCCAACCTTTGTGTGGACCACAAACATCCCTAGTTAGCCCTAAAATAGTCCCAAGCCCTCATTTCTTGATCCTAGTGCTTTGTGCCAAGTTTTTTTATAGATGGACACTAACACCATAATAAGGACACTAGCACCACATGGTACTAGTGTCCCTAAAAAGGTGTTAATGTCTTTTTCCCTATCTTTTCCCAAATGGATATATTTTCAAAACTAAAACTTCCTAGGGTTAGCCTAAACCTCTTTTGTTACTTGTACAAGTATTAGATTAGTATAAATATATGAATTTATCCCTATAACCACTAAATGGAAATTAGATGCAAAATACACATTTGGATTTAGAATAAGTTAACCATAATTAAGGTTATCAATTCCTGTTTTGCCTTACTTTTGCATACTACCATCTATAGTATCCCTAAGCTTAGATTATCTAGATTTTCATTCTCAAGCACATTTAATGAATTCAAGGACACTATCATAATAGCATCACTTTAAATTACACCAAAACTTAGGTGGTGAGAACTACATCAAGATTGATCCCTCCTTAGATTATTGCTATGTAGGAAACTCTCTTCATAGCAAGGTGTTGAGGATGTCCAACCTACCCTACTAACAAACACACTTTTCAGCTTATATCAACTAGATGACCTATTTACATTTAGGATTAGGTTTTGCTTAATAAATTGATCATTATAGGCAAAACATTAGGTTTCAAAACTCGTGCATATAAGAACAAACCTAAGAGATCTAAAAATAGGTGTACCCAAATGCTTAGAATAGTCTTACATAGAGGACATTATAGCCAATATTAAGATACTACTACCATTTTTCCAAAAAAGGCACTACTATCTAATTATGGTGCTACTCTCTAGGATGGGTTTTAACACTAGGATCCATTTTATGACATTCAGACTAGCTTCTACAACAATTTATATCATCCAAATCACCCGTCTCAATTATTTTCCAACTAAGTTCTTACACTATTTATTGTCATTTTTAGAAAAGTCAAAGCTAGTTAATTTTGTAAAAAATTAGTGATTTTATTTGTTGCATATTATTTCCCTAATTTAGTCTACTCATATCTTTAAAAAATGTAGGATTTACATTCATAAAACCCTAACCTAAATAACACTAGGGTTTACATTTATAACATCTACTCAGTTTATAATTTGCACCCTATCATTATAATTATCATGATGGATGTCATTTTTACTTCATGGTAGAAAGTCTTTTGCTTTATTAGCATGATTATTACCAACCATTAGTATAAAAATGCACACATATATCACTCCTTTCATGGATCATGTTAGTGTTAAGCTTATTCCACACATTGGTCCTCCCTCATGTGAGTCCCATTATTATGAGGATAATTTATACATGGATCATTTTTAGTTACCTATGGTTACTACTAGATGACATAAGGATCAGAGGACTCCTTTTATTAAACTTCCACTTAGACCAATTGATTATCTTCTCACCTATCATACCTCTATTACTCACCTCCATCAAATATTAGATCCTATGGTTTGAGTTGTTACTAGATGGAAAAATGTGCCTCCTCAACATATATAAGAATAGCATAATCCCACTATCCCTTAGCATTCCTAACACACTACAATAGGACCCATATATTAGCAAGGAGCATTTGATATTGTGGATTAGTTGAGAAATACACTAACTAAGATATCTATATTGGAATTACATCAAAATGAAACTATTTTCAAAGATATTATTTTTCAAACACTCAATCATACATCTTTGCCTCATGACACAGATCCATAATACTTTGAATCTAACATGAACACTATTAAAGACATTAAAGATGTTATATCTTTTTTTAGTGAAGACTTGCATTCACAGTTTATAATTACTTAGAATTTACCACTTTTCATTCAAGCACAAATCAATACCATTTCTATTAAATGAGTTCTAATTAATAGTGGTTTAGGACTTAACATATGTAACCTCACATTTCTATATACCATGGGGATTTATATAACATCCATTCTGAAGACATATAAGATTGTCATAGGTTTTGCTGACATTCCTAGATAGACATTAGGTTATATTACATTAAACATTATGATAGGTCCAAAATCCTTAACTACACACTTTTAGGTGATTCCTCATCATTTTAACTACAATTTATTACTCAAGAGACCTCGTATACATGTTATGGAGTATATACCCTCGAATTTGAATAGATGCATCAATTTTACATTATCGATACTTATACACTTGTCGATAAAATAATCATCCATTTAGATATTACAAACACATCGATCCTAATACCTCAAGTACATATTTAGATGAGACACTTCATGTTATCATATAATCCCCACCTCACAAGATTATAATTGTGAAGATGCATACATATGAGGTTGGGGATCCTAGCAAAAATATTCCTACACATCCTCCATATTTACCTATAGCATAGTTACCTTCACTGATGATCAAGGAATATCCTCCCATAGTATAGATATCCCCACCCAAGGTAAATGATGATATTATCACAACATGGTTACCACTACTTGTTAACTTAGAAGAAGTAAACATCAATAGCTTTGATATAAATTATCAGGCCACCACATAGGATGATCTAACACATATTGGCATTGATGAATATTTGTGTGGACTAAGTTTCACACTAGTGGGCCCATGATAGTACAAAGATGATTTTAAGTAACGTACACATCTTCCTACATTGATATCACTACTTGTTTAGAATCCTATAGTTATAGGATTTCCTACTACGTTACAGTTAGTGATAGATCCTTCCATTCATTTAATACATATGGTTACATATATGGATATAGAATCAATTATAAATATTCAGATAAGTAGTTTAAAATATATACCACACCAAATTTTATAGATATTACTTGATATAGGATTAATGGTATTACCCATAGTTCAACACAGATCTGTCAATAGATTGTCACTATAGGAAGGTCAAACCTTTTGTCATTTTTTATAGACTTACAAGACATGATACCAATACATGCTCAACATTACAACATAAATTGAATAAATTAAATTCTCAAGTCACTATTTATATTATACAACCTCCACCTCCATATTTATAAGCACCTCCACAAATATAAGCACCATACTAAAGTCATCATCAACATAGATACTCATAAAATGATCCACTGACTATTTATATTTTTGTTACTGATAGATACATCCCCCATGTGTCTATAGATGAGGATTTTTATCCTAATACTTGCACTTTGGCATTTTTACAACACATAAGTTATCAATAAAATAAGCTACAACATGCCATACATTATCAGGATTCCATTTGACATATCACACTACCAATTTCATGTGGACCCAATGTGGCCAATAGATTATTCTTTATCATGAGTAGGGGAACTCATTTATAAGTTACACTTGGTAGTACATGGCTATAGTTGATGGATGCCACATTTCATCGATCAGACATATATTTGAAATTCTATCACAAAGGAAACATGCTTTACATTTTACATGATATCACAAATGAGAACCATAAGTTTCATATAGATACTCTTCAATCCAATGTGGTTTACCCTAGGACCACATGAGAGGCATCTTACATAGTTGAGTAACACATTATTTAGATGTTCAAACTCCAGAATAATGCCAAACATAAGGATCTATTGATACATATATAATGGTATGAAGATCATGATGATGATGATGACTTATCTGAGTTTGGATAGATCTAGTATCTGAAACTAGATAAACTCCCACTAGATCCACTATTTATTATCCACATCCCATGTATTTACTCTTATGTATATAGAGACATTTCACTTTGATTATACACTATCTCATTTATTTCCAACATTTTTGTATACATACTTTCCTTCTCTCTTGCCTCATATACATAGTTCATTTTCATGTTGCTTGTGCATAGCTTATATCTGTAAAATTCAAAAACATTATAATATTTCAAAAACATAAAAATATTCAAATATTACTCAAAAAATAGAAAATTATAGATTATAAGCATTGTTATGTTTATATTTCTTATATTTGCCAAACACTACATATGTTATCTATCTTATCATAGTTGTTTTTATCATACATACATGCTTCACTTATTTTTGTAAAGTGCTTGAAAATTACTACAGGACTCAAGTCCAATACACTAATCTAGACTTGTTCTTATCTACCGAATGGGTCCATATAAACCTATCCATGTATATATACTTGACACATTCACCCACATGGGGGAATGCTATACATAGTTTTGCTTCTTAGGTCCTATTTTTATATACTCTATATCCTAAATTTAGTATTATTATATCTTGATATTGATTATGCCACTCTTACTCATATTTTTTTTTGGGGATATTGCTAATTTAGACTTAGAATATGTACATCCTCACTCTTAAACATATTTTTAATACATATTCATACATAATTTCATTTATATCTTACCTCGTTTAGACTTGATTGGATCTCTATGCTTCTTCTATTTGAAGGAATTTAAATATGCCATTGTTATTTGGATCTACACCACTTTTATTCATACTATGTATGATTTAGACATGTTCCCATTCCCTTGTGTGTGCCTTCCTAATTATGTATGTATATATTTTAATGTTTCTTTTTATGTGGCTCTATACTAACCTATTTTTTACTTATATATGTGGACATTTTAACATGTCCTTGTATGTCTTTTTTTACTTAGATTTAGTGACATGTGCCCATATCTCCTATATTTTGGCTCCTTAGCCTACGTTATGTGCCTCATGTATTTTGTATGTATGCTTTCTTATATGTGACATGGCTATGACACTTATCTTGGCTTGTTACACACACTAGTTTTCAATGCCATGAGGGACTTCATGTATCTACCCTTCTTATTTAGGTGTCATGATGGACATCATGCCCCATACCCCTAGGTAGCTACCCAGTTATTACTCAAACTTGTTGTTACATACATTTTTATATCGATCTTGACACCAATGTGAATGTTAGACCTGATATACATCTTATATTGCATACTTATGCTTAGATTATTTTACATTCTAGTGTTATGTATACACATAATATTAGATTATTATGCAAATCTCATAAATGCTCTAGATAACACACATTTTATAGATATTTTTATTTTGAGCTTAATTATTACATAGGTTAAATAACTCCCATTAAAATAAGGGGAATTCATAAGGGTTTATCATAGAGATTAGGCTCTTATATTGCACTCAAAGTAAATTTTTATCACACTTTATCAATTATAAAAAAATAGACTTAGGTAAACATAGTGGTAAAATAGTAACCTAGAAAGTAGTAAAGTTACATAGAAATTAGACCAAAAGGACATTAATATCTAAATTGGGACACTAGAACCACTTTTTCAAAAATGGCACTACTTTCCGAGACATGGAGTTACTATCCAATAGCCTCAATTTCATAAAAACCTAGATTGGCTAAAAAAATATAATAGGTATAGTTAAGTTTGTACATATTTAGTTATAGTTTTATCAATTATACTTAGTTTCACTTAGATTCATACTAGTTCAGCTTAGATTCATATCAATTTACTCATATTGGGTTCATCATGTGAAACATAATCATTCCCCTATTTAGTTTAGATACGTAGATATAGTTTATTAAAACTCAGTCCATAATCCATATGCTCAGACATTAGATTTAGAGACATGTACATGGTAAATTGTTTTCATATTCTCATTTACACACTAGTTAATCAGATGGAATGTCAAATCCCATGTCATTATTTATCCTATATACACCTAACATCATATTCTAGGTTACACACCAATTTCATGCCTTACTCCATCTACAGTGGTTGACATTCTTAAGTGGCCTAAAGCCTCTTAATGTAATTGAGTGGTTACAGAGTCAACATACCTAGTTAGATATTTCTAGTTATAATATATAATATTAGTTTTAGATGCATCTACTACACATGGGTGGGAAATTATGGATTCATAGCCTACTTAATTTATTGAACCACCTACATGAGAGGGTTGGTCACACTATTAATCCAGTCTAAGTTATTCATAGGACATGATCCACAAAATAAGGGTTGGAAATGATGGAGTCAAAATTAGGTTAAGTTCTTAAGCCACCCATATATGAGTATTGAGCAATCCCTCATCTCATTCCAATTTAGTTATTGATTTATCACTATATGGTTTTCACCAAGTTCATGCATTAGTTTGTGTACTCAGTGAGGCGTATTCATTCCTTTCCTCTTTCCCATATCTTTACTCAATTTTAGTTATGTAATTAGTTCAATCTTTTACTTTCGATATACATTAGGGACTAACTTATGCATGTTTCATGTGTAGGACATACATTGGAGAATGCTTCACATACTAAAACCTAGCTTTACAAGTTTCACCTTTTAGGTAATTCCACATATGCTTCTTTTTTTTAATCCTAATCATTTTACTTTGATACATTTATAGAATAAAAGGAGGGAAATGTAATAACTCAAAAGTGGTATTTTAGTGCTAAGAGTGATACTTGAGACTACCTATCCCTATCTTAGCACTAGAACTATCTTAGAGCCTATTATCACACTTATCTATCCTTCATGTAGGCCACATGCATCACTAGTTATCCCCAATGTAATCCCAAACCCTCATTTCCTAATCCTAACCCTTCATGCATAGTGTTATACAAGCTACACTCTATCACCATAAGAAGGACACTAGAACCACATGGTGGTAGTGTCCTTAAAATGGTGCTAATGTCCTTTTTCATATATTTTCCTAAATATATATCTTTTCAAAACTAAAATTTCCTAGGGTCAGCCTAGACCTCTTTTATCACCCACACAAGCATTAAAATAGTATAAATACATGAATTTTATTCCTCTAAACACTATATGGAAATAAAATGAAAAATACACATTCAAACTTAGAATAAGTTGAGAATAATTAAGGTTACCAATCTCTATTATGCCTTGCTTTTGCATACTACCATCTACATCAGCCCTAAGCTTAGATTATCTAGATTTCTAATCTCAAGTACATTCAAGGCCCTCAAGGCTACTATCATAATAGAATCACTTGCACTTTCATTGACACCTAGGTGGGGATAACTACATAAGCTTGATCCCTCCTCAGAGTATTGGTATGTAGGCAAATCTCTTCATAGTGGGGTATTGGGGATATCCAACATACCCTACTAATAAACACACTTTTTAGGTCATATCAGTTGGATGCCCTAGTTACATGGAGGATTAGGTTTTTCATAACAAATTAATCATTATAGGTAAAACACATAGTTTCATAACTTTTGCATCTATGAAAATACCTCAAATATCTAGACATAGGTGCATCTAAAAGCTCAAGATAGTCCTACATAGAGGACACAACCACCAATATCAGGACACTACCACCACTTTTCTAAAATGGGTATCACTATCCAATTTTTGCACTACTATATAGGATTGGTTTTGACATTGGGATCTAGTTTACAAAATTTAGACCAAATTCCACCTCAGTTTCTAGCATCCATATCCCCTATCTCAGTTGTTTTCCAGTTAAGTTCTTAAACTATTTATTTTTATTTTTAGAAAAGTCAAATATAGTCAATTATGTAACGAATTAGTAGTTTTATTTATTACATATTATTTACCTAATTTAGTATACTCATATTTTTAACAAACATAGGGTTCATATTTACTAAGTCCTAAAAGGATAAAATAGTTACATCATTAATTTATGATAATGACATCAACCTTAGTTGAGAATATACAACAAAATGTACATAAAATATATAGTATCATCTCTCTTAGATACATTATACAACATGATATAATAGAAAATTTACAAAATTTACATCTATCTAACATTAAATATATATCATGATATAATGTTTATTCACAATAAAATTAATAGTCATAAATACAACGTACAACAAGGTTATACATCAATTATGTAATAGAACCAACAATTTGACTTATAAAGTATAAAAAGATGTAACCTTAAATACATATAATTAACATCAATAAATGTAATTATCTTCTGTAATATCCATGATTAAGCATATGAGATAATTTTTAAGGAGGAGATTATCATTTGGGAACTTTTCCACCAACCATAGACTTAAAATCCTTACACAAATCCCCACTAACAGTGGCTCTTTCATTCATGAAGGGGTAGATAATGATAATTCAAGAATCCATAACCATATGATAAAAAATGAGATATTACAATCCTTATCACATTAATCCAATCATATATACCATGTATATGCCTCTCTCTATTATGACCTCAAGCAAACATGCAAACTAAAAAGTATAATTGATAGATATTGAATATAACTATGACATTATTTTAGCCAAATAGTTTATAGTATTCAAAATTTGAATATTTTGGGTCATTTTACACATGTGAAAGACTAACTACTATAAATTATTCAAAATCACTTAATTCTTAAATGATTGTGAGAGATGTACAATTAGGCCCACATCCTTCATCTTCATCCTCATGTAGGCAGGAATATTACTCCAATCAGTGTTTAATCAACTAAGAAATAATAGTACTATTATAAACATACAATAATTTATTAACTAAACATAATATATTATACATTTTATAATTAATTAGCATAATTATAATATGCATCATTAAGTGCATCTCTTAGAATATCTCAAAAATAGATAAGATACAACCTCTAGCACCCAACAAATACTTAAACTCAGTTACCTATTTGAAATAGTTTTTCATCTATTTATGATTTACACATAATATCATATATCTATTTTCCACTAAAGAACTCAAGGATCAAAAAATCATTCCATTTTTAATACCATAGTTATACTAAGGTTATTAATACACACACATTTAATAGTATTGGTTTATTTCATGTACTTTTTGTAAACAAAGAATCTAGAGAGGGGAGATTAGTATAACATTAGTCAAGATAATAAACTCATAATAAACACACTAAACACTAACACCTCTAACTTAAACACTAGGGAGGGCATATGTAACAAACATACAACAAAAACATAAATAGAAATCGAAATAAATCATCCTTTTACATTCCTTTTAGCTCCAAAACTGGCTTGTTGGATTAGCTTGCTTAGCTATAAACTCAAAAAATCTTTTTCAATGAAGTTACATTACTCTACCTCTCCTTGTCACCTTGGTAATGTTGGTTGGTTTAGCTTGAATTGTGAAATTGGCATGGTAACACTACTAGAGAGGATTCTTGCACGTATTTTAGCATAATAAATTTACACCAAAAGAGCTTCTTGGAGGTATTTTGGAATAATAAATTTGCACTAAAAAAAATATTTGAGATCAATAGGTAAGGCCTTATATTTATAGCGTCCAGATTTAACTCTTACCCAAGTTGAGTTAGGTTAGGATTTAAGCATGTAATGAGTTCAAACTAACCCTAGGTGAGTTAAATTTAACTCTAGTTGAGTTAAGGAGGGTACATGTAATTATGACTTTAAATTAATAATCATGGCTCTCCAATTATATATTTTTAGATATTTGTGAGAGTCTAATAACTCAAAGGCAAAGATGAAGAGGCTTTATATTTTAAATTTTTAAATTTCCATTTTTATATATTTGTTAATTATAAATAGATAATTTAGCTAAGAATTTAATCTAGTTTAATTAGTTGGTTCATTTTTATTAGAATTTTAGCTCTTTTAATAATTTTTCAAGTGCCCCACTTAATGGGTTGATAGGCCAAACTACCAATTGTTACATTACAAGGTGATTGAGGATGAATCCATGAGAGATTATTGTTGCATACAGTATAATACCCCAAATAGGGATGCCTTAAAATGATTTTGAGCACTAATTAATGGTGTGTAAATGAAATTGGGACATTCAATGATTATTATGCTAAATTTTCAATGTTTGGTAGAAATCAATCTAAAGTCTAATCTAAATCTAGTTGTGGCTAGAATGGGGTATCTACACTTTTTTTAAACTAGTATATAACATGGAAACTTTGCTATGAAATAGCTATAAATATAGCTCAATCATTAATGATAATAGTTAATAATTATTTAACACTCCTCATTTTTTAAATATTTAAGTGTTAATACCTTTCCCTATTCTTTTCATAGATATTTAGGTGATGTTACCCAATACCTATAGATCTATGACCATTATAATATTAATGTGGCCTATCAAATTCAACTATTCATCAAGCCTAATTGACACTAGTTTTAATAGTATTTATAATTTCATCCAATCACAATACACACTACTCAAACCTGGTAATAGTTCCAACATCCCTTATCAAATAAAAGAGATTCACATTATATAATTATACTTCAAAATTGGACTAAGTATAAATTTGTGGAGTAAGTATAAACAAACAAAGAAATGTCATGTTTTCAAAACTAAGTCAATTTTCCAATAATTGTAGTTGTTTTATTTTTAATGAACATATCAAAAGAAAATGTACCCTATATTTTTACATCATAGGCCAAGTATGTATGTCAATCACTTTTGTATGCCTATGAGTAAGAGTGATCTCTCACCCCTATATCTATAAAAGTGTAAGACATACTACCTTCCTTGAATCCAAACAAATTATAAGAAAAAGAGGATAAGTATATTTAATTTTATTACCCCGACTAAATCTTGAATAATAATCATTTTATAAATATGTTTATGAAATAATAGGGGTTTCATTTGAATGCATAATTTTTCATAAGGAACTTGTATATTCTAAAAAAAAAGGTTTAAAAGCTATGTTATAGTGAATGTTGACAACACCCAACATTAGACCAATAAATATACACTCAAATAGAGAATAAAGACCCATGTTTTAACCAATAATTCATGTTATGGGTTTATATTTTATGGTGGCATATAAAAATTAAATGGCAATTCCAAAACCCCCATAATGAGCCCTAAATGAAAAAGGATTTCTACCATTCACGTTTTCTTTTTCTATTAAATAAATAACCTAGAATTTATACTACATTTAGGATTATATCCTTTTCTAAATCTACTTGCTTAATATATTAAAACTTACTAGACAGTTCTTTGTCAAAAAATCATTCATTTCCAAATACTTGTGGGTTTCATTACTTTCCTAGTATATTTTTGAATGAATATATCTTTGGCTTGCAAAAATCCTATTTTTATTCAACTTTTATTCTTCTCCAAGTTACCTTGATACCACCCTCTATTTTTATATCTATCCTTTACCTCTTTTTCCCCCTTAAATTTTTATTATATGTTTCAACCTCAACATAACTCTAGCACTACTTCTCTCTTCTTTTTTTAATCTAATAATGCATTATTTTTTAGTCTTGCTCTTGTTTTATTGAGTCTTGAAAACTAATAACTAAGGTTTTCACTATGAGTAATAACCAGTGCAAAACAATCCTTTGAATATAAAATTATAATAATTATTTTGAATGGAAACTTCATCATTCCATAATTAAAGGAACAAATAATAATCATTAAAAGAAATGACTTGCTCCCTCAAATGTATCCCATATAGCCCAAAATGACTATGTTATGCTAAAAGGTTTATGCATACCCTATGATGGCCTTGTTATGCACTAGTAGTTTCATTATAACCCAAAAATTACCATTTTATGTATACCACCCATGATGGATATAATATTAAGTAACAAATTTTATGTTCTCAACTCCATAGGGGTTATTGACATCTTCCTTGCTTAGAAATAAACAACACAGTAGTATGTATTCATTAGTCGATTAGGAAAAAATCTCATAATGTTGATGCCATACTATAAGCAAAAAAATATAATAATACCCAATTTATTCTCCTAAAACTTTAAATATGAAACCACTTATTGAAATTTATTTATCAATAAGATAGTTTCACACAAGTCATAGTAATAAAAAAAATTTGGTGGATATACCTTTTTCATGTCATATTAAAGTTATGTTTCAACTTGAAATCTTTCAAATTTATTTTATTCAACATGATCTTGCTCTTGGTTTTATTTTTTATCACCTTTGCATCCCTCATGCTCTTCCTCCTCATCATTTCCATGAACTTCTTTTTCAAAAGTTGTTATTTTATCCCAAGCCTCATTTAGGGTTGTGAGTATCTAATATAGCTTAGTATCTTGTTATACTACTAATATGTTAGGATTAAGTTGTTGATCTTGGTTATATGGCTTTCCATTTACTCTAGCCATTCTACGAACCATTTTTTCCTACTATTATCAAATAAAAATTAAGTTAGCACTAGTGTAATTATTAGGCCTAATATTTAAACTTACTCTCTAATAGCACATGTTAAGACCCTAATGGGTTAATTTAATTAACCTATTGATTTTTAATTGATTTTTAAATAATAATAATAATGTAAAACTAAAATAATTACCAGTTACTATCTAGTATAACAATGTGTAAAATTCAATCCCATAAGAAACACTATTCTTTATCCTAAACATAATACAAATGAATCTGATTGGATAAAAAATAGTAATCAGTCATTGTATTACAAACAATTATTTAATTAAATGAAGTACAAAATTATAATATTCTATAGTTCTCTTGGGACCCTAATAGATTAGTACCATAGTTATTATCCATTAGATTTTAAAATTTAGAAACATTGTATGTAGTATAATACCATAATGAGTATCATTAATAATAAAAGTCTCAACTCCAATGTTTTATAAGTTATTGTAATCACCCAAAAGTGGTATTTGAGTGCTAAGTGTGATAATTGAGACTAAATATCCCTATATTAACCATATTCATATCCTATATCTTATTGTCACACTTATACATCCTTTGTGTGGGCCACATACATCCCTAATTAGCCCCAAACCAGTCCTAAACCCTCATTTCTTGGTCCAGACCCTTCATTTGTCAGTTAGACGCTATCTCCATAATAAGGACACTTGTCCCACATGATTTTAGTGTCCCCAAAATGTCACTAATGTCCTTTTTCCTATCATTTATAATCTAGATATATTTTCAAAACTAAAACTTCCTAGGGTTGGGATAAACCTCTTTTATCACCTAGCATCAGAATAGTATAAATGCATGACTTTATCCCTCTAACCACTATATGTAAATCATATGAAAAATAAAAATTTAAAATTAGAAAAATTTAAGTACAATTAGGGTTATAAATCCTTATTCTTCCCTACTTCTACATACTACCATCTACAATAACTCTAAGCTCAAATTATCTAGATTTCCAATCTCAAGCACATTCAATGCATTTAAGGCCACTATCATACTAGCATCACTTACACTTTCAATAAAACTTAGGTGAGGATAACTACATCTATCTTGATCCCTCTTTGGAGTATTGGTATGTAGGAAACTCTCTTCACATTAGGGTTTTGAGGATGTCCAACCTACAATGATAACAAACACGCTTTTCAACTCATATCAATGAGATGCCCTAGTTACATGGAGGATTAGGGTTTGCATAATAAATTAGTCATTATAAGAAAAACATAGGGTTTTATAACTCATGCACATAATAATAGACCTCAGAGATCTAGACATAGGTATACCCATAAACTTGAGAATATCATGCACAAAGGACACTATCACCAATATCAAGACATTACTACCACTTCTCTAAAAAGGGAACTACTATCCAATTTTGGTGATATTATCTATGAGGGTTTATGATATTAAGATTTAATTTATAACATTTAGACTAGTTTACACCTTATTTTATAGCACCTAGATCACCTATCTCAGTTATTTTCTACCTAAGTTCTTACACTATTTATTATTATTTTTAGTAAAGTAAAAGCTAGTCAATTAAATTAAAAAATTTGTGACTATATTTATTTTATATTATCTATTTGATTTAGTTTACTCAAATATTTAAAAAACATAGGATTTACATTCACTAAAACCCTAACCCTAGATAACTTTAGGGTTCACATTTCTAACATCTACTCAGTTTTTAATTTGCACACTATCATCATGATTATCATGATGGATGTCATTTTCTACTTCATGGTACAAATTCTTATGCTTTGTTGAGAATACTTATTACTATCCATTAGTATAAAAGTTCACATATATGTCACTCTTCTTATGGATCATGTTAGAGATAATCTTATTTTATACATAGGTCCTCCCTCATGTGAGTCCCATTCTTATGAGGATGATTGTTACATGGCTCGCTTTGAGTTACCTCTAGTTATTACTAGACACTAAATATCTTAGGGGACTCCTTTTATTTTCCTCCACCTATACCATTTGATTATATTTTCTCCTATCCCACCTATACTACTCACCCTTAAATAATAGTCGATCATTTAGCTCAAGTTGTGAATACATGGAATAGGGTACCTCCTCAGCCTATACAATAAGAACATAATCTCACCATCCCTCCTCATACCTATCACACTACAATGAGATCTAGATATCATCAAATAACATTTGATATTTTGGATTGGTTGATAAATATACTGGCTAAGATATCCATATTATAATTACTTCAAAAGGTAACTATTTTCAAAGATATTATAATTACTTCAAAATGTTAACCCTTCTAGCATTTTACAAACTTAAAAGACATGATAATGATACATGATCAGCATTACAACATAAATTTAATAATTCAAGGCTCAAGGCACTATTAAGATCATACATCCTCCACCTCCATAGATATAAGCACCATGATAGAGCCTTCACTGACATAGATACTCATAGAATGATCTATTGATTATATTTTTTTTTACCAATAGATACATCCCCCATGTGGCTATAAATGAGGATTTGTATCCTAATACTTATAATTTGACATTTTTAAAAACACATAAGCTATCATGAAAATGAGCTACAACATGTTGTATATTGTTAAGATTCCATTAGGTATATCTCACTACTAATTGCATGTAAACACAAGGTGGACAACACATTATTATTTATCAAGAGTAGGGGCACCCATTTATAGGTTACACTTGGTAGTACATGGTTATGGATGATGGATGCCATAGTTTATTTATTAGATATATTTTTTATGTTTAATCATGAGGGATACATGGTTCACATTTTACATGATGACATAGGTAAAAACCACAAGTTTCATATAGATACTCTACAATCCAATGTGGTTTACCCTAAGACCACATGAGAGGCATCTTACATAGTTGAGAAGCACACATTTTGGATGCACATATTATAGACTAATGCCAAGGATAAATCTCCACTAATACATATAGAATGGTTGATGATCATGATGAATATGACTTATTTAAGTTTGGATAGGTCTAGTATCTAACATTGGATAATATCCCACAATATCCACAATTTTATTACCTACATTCCATGGATGTGTTTTTGGGTTTATATAGACATTACACTTTGATTTTATAGTTTCTCATTTATTTTTAGCATTTACTTAGACATACTTTCCTTTTCTCTTTCTCCCTGTACATAGTTCATTTTCATGTTATTTGTACATAGCTTATATCCAAAAAATACAAAAACATTATAATATTTCAAAAACACAAAAAAGTTCAAATATTACTTATAAAACATAAAATTGTATATTTTATTCATTACTATATTTACATTTATTATAGTTTCCAAATACTACATATGTTATCTATGTTAGTATAGTCAATTTATCATACATACATGTTTCACTTATTTTTATCGAGTTCTTGCAAATTGATATAGGACTCAAGTCTACTACATTGATATATACTTATTATTATCTACCCACTAGGGCCATATACATCAATACATGCATCTTCACTTCACACATTTTCCCACATGGGGGCATCGTATACATAGTTTTCCTTCCTAGGTTCTATTTTTTTATACTCTACATCCCAACTTAGTATTGTTAATCTTGATATTGATCATTCTTCTCTTAGATTTTTTTAGGATATTAATAATTTAGACTTAGAATATATAAATCCTTAATCTTACACATATTTGTAATATGTATTCATACATACTTTCATTTCTAGCTTACCTAGTTTAGACTTGATTATACCTCTATGTTTTTTTTATTTGAAGGCATTTGAATATGTCATTATTATTTGGATATATGCCACTTATATTCATATTATGTATGATTTAGACATGTTCCCATGTCCATATGTGTACCTTCCTAATTTTATATGCAGATATTTTAACATGTCCTCCTTTTATATGGCTCTACACTAACTTGTTTGTTGATTGAGTATGTGGACATTTGAACATGTCCTTGTATGTCTTATTTTCATTAGATTTAGTGACATGTGACCATATAACTTGTATTATGGCCCATTAGCCTACTTTGTGTGCCTCATATTTTTTTTATGTATGATTTATTATATGCATCATAGCTATGACACTTGCCTTTACTTGTGACACACACCAATTTTTGATGCCACAAGGGACCTCATGCATCTACCATTCTTATTTGGGTGTCATGATGGACATCATGCCCCATCCCCTTGGTATCTACCAAGTTATTACTCAAATTTATTGTTACATACATTTTTATATCTATCTTGACACCATTGTGAATTCTATACATGACATGCATCTTACATTACATACTTATGCTCAGATTATATTACATTTTGATATTATAATATATATATATATATATATATATCATAAATGCTCTAGCTAACACCCATTTTATAGATATTTTTGTTTTGAGTATAATTCTTACATAGGTTCAATAACTCCCCTTAAAATAGGGCCATTCACATAGGTTTTTCACTGAGATTTAGCTCTTATATTACACTCATAGTACATTTTTTATCACATAGTCTCAATTATAAAAAATCAAACTCAATTAAACATAGTGGGAAAATATTGACCCATAAATTAGACTAAAAGGACACTAGCACCCAAATTGGGAAACTACTGCCACATTTTCAAAATTGGCACTACTATCTAAGATATGGCACTATTATTCAATTACCTCAATTTCATAAAAAACTAAATTGGCTAGAAAAATATAGCATGTATAGTACATGTTTACATAGATTAAATTATAGATTTATCAATTATACTCAGTTTTACTTAGATTCATACTAGTTTACTCAGATTCATATCAGTTTACTCAGATTGGGGCTATCATGTGTGGTATGACCATTCCCATATTTAGTTTAAATAACTAGAAATAATTTATTATAACTTATTCTAAAATCCATATGCTCAAATATCAAATTTGGGGGCATGTGTGTGGCACATTATTTTCATAAGCTCATTTACACACTAGTTGATTAGATAAAAGGACAAATTCCATGTCTTTCTCTATGTTATATACACCTAAAATCATATTTTAAGTTGTACACTAATTTAATGCCTTACTCCATCTACAATGGTTGGCATTTTGAGTGGCCCAAAGTTTCCTAATGTACCTGAGTGGTCTTAGAGCTGACATACCCACTTAGATATTTTTAATTACATCACACAATTTTAGTTTTGTATACAGCTAATACACATGGGTGGGAAATGATGGATTTATATACTACATGAGTTCTTGAGCCACCTACATGATAGGTTTGGGCATAATATTAGTCTAAGCTAATCTATTCATAGGTCATGATCCACCAAGTAGGGGTGAGGAATGATGGAGTCAAAACTGGATTAAGTTCTTAATCCACCTATACATGAAGATTGAGAAAGCCATCATCTCAATCCAATTTACTCATAGATTTATCACTATATGAATACACATGCATAGGTTATCACCAAGATCATGCATTGGTTCATGTACTCAGTGAGATGTATTTGTTCCTTTCCTCTTTCTTATCTCTTTTTTCAATTGTACTCAATTTTAATTCTAATCTTTTGTTTTTGATATCTCTTAAGGACTAATTTATTCATGTTTCACTTTAAAAACATGCATTAGATCATGTTTCACATATTCAAACCTATTTTCACATACTAATACCTAGCTTCATAGGCTTTAACTCCTAGGTAAGTCTAGGTACACTTCTTTTTCCTTTATCCTAGTCATTTTTCTTTATTATATTTTTTCAATAATGGTGGTCAAATGTAATCACCCAAAATAGGTATTTTAGTGATAAGAGTGGTACTTGAGAATACTTATCCCTATCTTATCCCTAGACCTATCCTAGAAACTATTATCACGCCTATGAACCCTTTGTGTGGGCCATGGGCATCCTTAATCATCCCCAAAGTAATCATAAACCCTCATTTCCTGATCTTGTTCCATATTACATAATGTTTTTCTAGATGGACACTAGTGCCATAATAAGGATACTAGCACCACATGGCCCTAATGTCACCAAAATGGTGTTAATGTCTTTTTCCCTATCTTTTCCCAAGCAGATATATTTTTAAAACTAAAAGTTCTTGAGGTTGGAATAAACCTCTTTTATCACCCACATAAGCATTAGAATAGTATAAATACACAACTTTTATCTCTCTAACCATTAGATATAAATTAGATGAAAAATACACATTCAAACTTAGAGCAAGTTGAGTAAAATTAAGGTTATCAATCCCTATTTTTCCCTACTACAACTACCATCTACAACATCCCTAAGCTTAGATTATCCATATTTCTAATCTCAAGAACATTTAATGCAATTAAGGCCACTATCATACTAGCATCACTTGCACTTATACCAATACTTGGGTAGGGGTAACTACATCAGGCTTATCCATCCTCAAGGTATTGGTATGTAGGCAACTCTCTTCATAGTGGGGTGATGAGGATGTCTAGCCTACCCTACTAACAAACACACTTTTTAACTCATATCAATTGGATGCCCTAGTTACATGAAGGATCAAGTTTTTCATAATAAATTATTAATTACATGTAAAACATATGGTTTTATAACTTTTACATGTATGAATAGACCTTAGATATCTAGGCATAAGTGCATCCAACAGGTCGAGATAGACCTACAGAGAGGACACTACTACCAATATCAGGACATTGCCACCACTTTTTTTTAAATGCCTTAATATTCAATTATGGTGCTACTATCCATGAGGGGTTATGACATTGATATCTAGATAATGACAATTATACTATTTTCTACCTCAGTTTCTAGCACTTAAATCACTTGTCATAGTTATTTTCCAACTAAGTTCTTACTTGTACTATTTATTGTTATTTTTTAAAAAGTCAAAGTTAGTAGATTTTGTAACAAATTAGTGGCTATATTTGTTGCATATCATTTCCCTGATTAAGTCTACTCAACTCTTTAACAAACATAGTATTTACATTCACTAAGTCTTAAGAGGTTAAAATATTTACATCATCATTTTATGATAACAACATCAACCTTAGTTAAGAATAAACAAGATGTACATCATATACATAGTAGCATCATCTATTTTAGATAAATTATAAATCATGATATAATATAAAATATAAAAAAATTACATCTATCTAAGATGAAATATATATCTTGATACAATGTTTATTCATAACAAAAACAATAGTCATAACTACAACATATAGCAAGGTGATGCTTCAATTATGTAATAGAACTAATAATTTCAGTTGTAAAGTATAGAAATATGTAACATCAAATACATAATATTAACACAAATAAATGTAATTATCTCCTATAATATCCATGATTAATCATATGATATAATTTATAACAAGTTTTAAGGAGGAGATCATCATTTGGGAACTTTTTCACTAACCACAAATTTATAATCATTGCACAAATACCCACTAGGAGTTTCCTTTCCCTTTATGAAGGGGTGGATAATGATAATGAAAGCATCCATAACCATATTATAATAATTGATATATTACAATCCTTATCACATACATCTAATCATTTATACCATGGATATACCTCTATCTATTATGAATTCAAGTAAAAATTAAAATTAAAAAGTATAGTGGATAAACAATGTGTACAACTATAATATTACTTTGGCCAAATAGTTTATAGTATTCAAAATTCAAAAATTTTGGGTCATTGCCCACATGTGCATGACTTAATGATATAAATTATTCATAATCACTTATATTTTAAACAATGATGATGTTAAGGTGTGGAGCTAAAAGCTTCATCAAATGAGTGAGTTTGAAGTTGCAGGACTTACACAGTCACCAGCGTCGGCCAAGAGTGACCGACGTCAGTCAGGAGTCATCTAAGAGATGTTGGCATCAGTTATGTTTGGCTGACATCAGTCAGGTGCAGACAAGCAGGGACTGACATCGGTCACCTATGCGTCCATAATGTTATTTATGTGGACAGAATAGAGTGTTTGCATGTTAGGATTAAGTGATAGTCTTAAGTCTGCATCTCTATTATTAGTAAGACTATTTAGAGCCCTTGATTAAGAGGTGAATCTAATGGCTATAGATGTATGCTCATGTTTCCTAATTATTATATAATAGGGATAATTCTTCATAGCTTAGTGTGTGTAATGTTGAATTGAACAGTACAGAATTGTATATGTGTATCAATCCAGGTTGTTGGAGTTGATTGTAATTGAGAGAGAGAGCTCTTGAGGGAAAGAGATCTATACATCTGAGAGAGGTGTGGAAGAAAAGAAGTTTCTTCAATTGTATTCCTTCTGTAAAGAGTTTAATACAAGTTTTTAGGGTGGTTTCTTGTATCTCTTATTCTTTGCTATTTCTGATTCTAGTTACTTATCATTTTGGTTTAATTCCGCATTTTATTACTTTCACATAGTAATCAACATTGTTGGTTGATCCCCAACAAGTGGTATCAGAGCTCAGGTTGACTAACAGGTGGTTCAGATCTGGTTAGTGTTTTTTATTACAGGTTACTCATATGGATTTCTATTTGAGTGGGAGAAGCAATGGTAGAAGAAAGTAAACTAAGAATGGAGAAGTTTAATGGCAAGAATTATCAACATTGGAGAATGCAAATAGAGGATTATCTGTATCAGAGAGATCTATACTTACCATTAGTTGGGATTGCAAAGAAGCCCACAGACATGGATGATGAAGAATGGGAAGTTCTTGATAGAAAGGCTCTTGGATCTATAAGATTGAGTCTAGCATCTACTGTGATATCTAATTTATCATAGGGAAAGACAACAGTAGAGTTGATGACTACTTTAGCAAATTTATATGAAAAACCCTCAGCTTCAAATAAGGTATATCTTATGAAGTAGTTATTTAATTTGCGAATGCAAGAAGGTGGATCTGTATCTAATCATCTAAATGATTTCCATGGAATTGTAAATCAATTAAATTTAGTCAAAATAGTGTTTGATGATGAAATTAAAGCTCTTTTAATATTATGTTCTTTGCCTGAAAGCTGGCATAGCTTGGTAATGGCAGTTAATAATACTGCATATGCTTTAAATATTTTAAAAGTAGAGGATGTTGTTAGTGTAATCTTGAATGAAGAAATTTGTAGGAAAAGCACAGAGGAAACATTAGGGAATGCTTTAAGTTTTGAGAGTAGGGGAAGGCAAAAAGAGAAGAGCAAGAAAGGGAGATCAAGGTCTAAGTCAAAGGTGAGAGGTAGATCCAAATCTAGAAATGGCAGGAAACCACAATGCTGGAATTGTGGAAAGATAGGGCACATAAGCAAAGATTGCTAGTCAAAGCCTAAGGAGGACAATTAGCATGAAGGTAAGGAAGAAGCAAAAGTTGCAGGTATTGCACAAGATGATCTTATATTCTCTTTGCATAATAATATAGAATCTTGGGTGTTAGATTCTGGTGCCTCTTTTCATGCTACCCCTAATAGAGAATATTTTAGTGACTATGTCCATGGAGATTTTGAAATAGTGTATTTAGGGGATGATGAGCCTTGTAAAATTGTTGGCAAAGGAAAATTGTAGCTGAAAATGCAAAATGGCAACACATGGGTGTTGAGAGATGTCATGCATGTTCCCAGATTGAAGAGGAATTTGATTTCTACAAGAAAGTTAAGGCATGAGGGTTGTACAGTAACTCTCACAACTGAATCTTGGAAGGTGACCAAGGGTGCACTTGTATTAGCCAAAGGTAAGAGAGTAGGTACTCTCTATTTATGTAATTGTGTTACTAATAATTCTCCTATATTATCTACTTTAGATGTGGATGCAAAGTTGTGGCACTCTAGGCTCGGCCACATGAGTGAGAAGGGAATGTCCATTCTTAAGTCAAAAGGTAAGCTTTTAGATTTGAAAAGCATAGATCTGGATTTTTGTGAGCACTGTGTTTTTGGGAAATAGAAGAGAGTGAGTTTTTTTAAGACTAGATCAACAAAGAAGAGGCACAAATTACAGCTTGTTCACACAGACGTGTGGGGAGCAACTCAAGTTACTTCTATTGGAGGATCACAGTACTTTGTCTCTTTTATTGATGATGCTACAAGAAAGGTATGGGTCTATTGCATAAGGAAGAAATTTGATGTTTTTAACACTTTTAAGATTTGGAAAGCTATGGTTGAGAATGAAACATGCAGGAGATTGAAGTGCCTGAGATCTGACAATGGTGGTGAGTTTTGTAGCTACAAGTTTAACTGGTATTATTATATGCATGGAATCTACAGGCAAAGGATGGTTCTAAGGACACCTCAGCAAAATGGAGTTGCTGAAAGGATGAATAAAACAATAATGGAGTGTGCAAGGTGTATGAGATTACATGCTAGTTTGCCCTTAGAGTTTTGGGTAGAAGCTGTGGATACTATAGTGTACCTGATTAACAGAGGACCCTCTATAGTGCTAAATGGTGTAATTTTAGAAGAGGCATGGATAGGTAAAAAGGTAGATCTCTCATTTCTCAAAGTTTTTGGTTGTGAAGCCTTTGTGCACATTGATAAAGAAAATAGAAAGAAGCTGGATGCTAAGTCTATGAGGTGCACATTTATTGGCTATGGCTCTAATAATTTCAAATTCAAGTTTTGGAATCTAGGAACTAACAAAATAATTAAGAGCCGTGATGTTGTTTTCAATGAAAAAGTGATGTATAGTGATCAGCTCAAGAAGCTGAATCAATCTGGGGAGAGCAATGGAGAATTAGATGAGGTGACGGTCCAAAATGAGCTCGTGGGAAAAATTAATCACAGATAAGAAAACACAAAGATTGACGTCGATCAGTCAGGAACCGACGTAAGTAATATAAGAACCAATGTCAGTCATACAGTGATCAAGGTCGGTCAAGCAAGAACTGACATCGGTTAGGTAGAACCGATGTTGGCCAGTTAGAGGCCTAGAAGTGATCAAGGTTGGTCACTGTCAGAGAATTTGGGTGGACAGCGTGTTGTGAATGAGTCTCAGATGCCCATTAGGAGATCAAAAAGGGTAAGTAAACCTCTAATTTGATATTCCCCTTCATTATTCTATTTATTGCTTACTGATGGTGGAAAACCAGAGAGTTTTGATGAAGCAATACAGGTGGAATCCAAGAATTAGTGGGAGCTAGGCATGAATGAGGAGATTGATTCCTTGAGAGAGAACCAAACATGGGATTTGGTTGAGTTTCCAGTAGGGAAGAAGACACTAAAGAATAGATGGATCTATAGATTAAAGGAAGGTGAGAATGGAAAGATGAGATATAAGGCCAGGTTGGTAGTGAAAGGATTTGCACAAAAACTAGGTATTGATTTTGGTGAGATTTTTTCTCTTGTTGTTAAAATGACTTCTATACGGACTGTATTGTCTTTAGTTGCTATTGAGGATTTGCATCTTGAGCAGCTTGATGTTAGGACAACATTTCTTCATGGATATTTAGATGAAGAAATATATATGGATCAGCTAGAAGGATTTGAGGTCAAAGGTAAGGAGAAGTTAGTGTGCAAATTGAAGAAAAGCTTGTATGGCCTCAAGCAAGCTCCTAGACAGTGGTATTTGAGATTTGATAGTTTTATGACTGAGCATGGCTATAGTAGGTGTCAATCTGACCATTGTGTGTATTTTAAGAGATTGGATAATGGTAGATATATTATTCTATTATTGTATGTAGATGATATGATGGTTGCAAGATCACACATGTAGGATATCTCTGAGCTTAAGGTGAAAGTAGCTCACACATTTGCCATGAAGGATTTGGGAGCAGCAAAGAAAATCCTTAGCATGAACATTAAGAGAGACAAGAAAAATCACAGGTTGATTTTGTCTCAAGAGGATTATGTGAACAAGGTGTTGAAACAATTCAATATGCAGGATGCAAAACCGATAAGCACACCTTTGGCTGGGCATTTTAAGTTGAGTAAAGAACAATGTCCTAATTCACATGATGAGGTAGAGCACATGAGTAGAGTTCCATATTCTTTTGCAGTAGGGAGTTTAATGTATGCAATGGTGTGTACTAGGCTAGATATTACCCAAGCAGTGGGAGTTGTAAGTATATGGTCAATCTAGGAAAGGAACACTAGAAAGCAGTTTAGTGGATCCTTAGATATTTGAGAGGAACCAGTAGTAGGCATTTGTGTTATGGAGGTTCAGATACTTCTCTACATGGTTATGTAGATTTAGATATGGTAGGTGATTTGGATGGTAGGAGAAGCACCATAGGATATGTTTTCACTATTTATGGAATGGCAGTTAGCTGGATATCAAAGTTGCAGAAGGTTTTTGCCTTGTCAACTATAGAAGTAGAGTATATTGCAGTCGCAGAGGCTAGAAAGAGATGATATGGATGACATGGTTCATGGAAGAGCTAGGAAAGGAGCAAGAGAGTTATAGATTATATAGTGATAGTTAGAGTGCAATTCATTTGGCTAAGAATTCAGCCTTTCATTCAAGAACAAAGCATATACAGCTTAGGTACCACTTCATTAGATAGGTATTGGAGGATGGTGAGTTGAAGCTAGAGAAGATCCATACAGATAAGAATCTTGCAGATATGTTAACCAAGCTGGTTACAAAGGAGAAGTTGAATCTTCATTCAACTTTCATTGGTCTTCATGATTGAGTTTGAAGATGGAGGAGCTAGAAGATGTTGCTATACAGGTACTGGTGTAGCTATTTATCTCCAAGTGGGAGATTGTTAAGGTGTGGAGCTAAAAGCTTCACCAAATGAGTGAGTTTGAAAGTTGTAGGAGTTACACAGTCACCAGCGTCAGTTAGGAGCGATCGACGTAGGTCAAGAGTCATCTAAGAGATACTGGCATTGGTTATGTTTGGCCGATGTCAGTCAGGTGCAGACAAGAAGGGACCAGCATCAGTCACCTGTGCGTCCAGAATGCTATTTCCATGGATAGAACAGAGTGTTTGCATGTTAGGATTAAGTGATAGTCTTAAGTCTACATCTCTATTATTAGTAAGACTGTTTAGATCCCTTGATTAGGAGGTGCATCTAATGGCTATAGTTGTGTGTTCATGTTTCCTAATTATTATAAAATAGGGATAATTCTTCATAGCTTAGTGTGTGTAATGTTAAATTGAATAGTATAGAATTGTATATGTGTATCAACCCAGGTTGTTGGAGTTGATTGTAATTGAGAGAGAGAGCTCTTGAGGGAAAGAGATCTAGATAGAGATCTGTACATCTGAGAGATGTGTGGAAGAAAATAAGTTTCTTCAATTGTATTCTTTCTGTAAAGAGTTTAATACAAGTTTTCAGGGTGGTTTCTTGTATCTCTTATTCTTTGCTATTTCTGATTCTAGTTACTTATCATTCTGGTTTAATTCCGCATTTTATTGCTTTCACATAGTAATCAACATTATTGGTTGATCCCCAATAGATGAGAGGATTACAATTAATCCCACATCCTTCATCCTCTTATAGGCGAGAATATCACTCCAATCAATATTTAATCAACTAAGAAATAATAATATTATTATTAACATACAATAATTTATTGGTTCAACATAATAAATATTATACATTTTGTAAGTCCTTAAAATAATTATAATATGTATCATTAAAATCATCTTTATCTCTTGTAAGATCTCAAAAATAGATAAGATCCAACCTCTATTACCCAACAGATCCTTAAACTTAATTGCCCATTTGAAATAATTTTTTTATCCATTTATCATTTACATGGAATATCATATATCTAATTTTATAATCAATAACTAAGGGATCCAAACAACATACTATTTTTAATACCAAACTTATACTAGGGTTATAAATACACGCACATTTAATAGTACTAGCTTACTTTATGTGTTTTTTTTTAAAACTAGTATCTAACATGGAAACTTTACTATGAAATAATTACAAATAAGAATAAATCAATAATGATAACATTCAAAAATTATTTAACACTCCTCATTTTTTTAAATATTTAAATGAGCAAGGTATTAACACTTAAATATTTAACACTCCTCTTAATATGTCCCTTATAAATCATATAATTTGACCTAAAATATGAACTATCTACCATTTATCATATTCTAAATCTCTAAAATAACCCCATTATATTCCCCCTTTTGATATGAGGGATGAAGCTTGTTAATTACTTATCTCAAAAGATAGAGTTATGTACACCATGTATTATACAAAAAATATAATTATGTAAAGTACTTATAGAAACATGATAATATATGTCATTATATAAAATTTGATCATTCAAACACATATGAAACATGTAATCCAAGGCAATGAGCATAAAATCATAGTGTCAAGTAGATCTATCGATTAGGCATATAGTAATAAGAATAACATTTGGTCTATGATATAAATCATGGCATCACACACAATATATGTATGCATGATATAAATCAAGGTACTAAGCCTAGAAACAATCATATATGTAACCAAGCATATGCACATAGTATCATGACCATGAAACACATAAGCACTCAAGACATGACATGACTTTAACCTGACATAAACACAAGGTCATGACTTAGAATAGAGGATCCTATAACACATATTAACACACAACATGATAAGACACAAAAATTCACTCGTAGATCACATAATATAGGACACATCAATGATCACAAAATAAATCAATGTATCAAACAATGTTAGTCTACATAATAAATCAATGTCATCATCCAACATATCAAAGTATAATATCCATAGGTAATATCACTTTATAAAGTATAATAAAGATCAATTCATGTGTGAAAATCTATTATGATCAATAAACTAAAAATATATATAACATCATAAGTATGAAAATATTCCCCTAATGCAAGCATACCTCAAATTTAGAAAGTTTTCCATTGGGTGTAAAATATGTCATGCCTTTATATGTCCATGTATAATATATAACATGTATGTCTTATATATAACTCATGTATACCATGAAAAACATGTCTATAAGCAATAGATCATCATGTATATTATAAATAATATCAATCAATCTTGTGTATTAGAAAAAAATGTATTGCATGGATCATGGTTTAGTATTTTTTAAACTTTTGAATTTTGTATGTCTTTTTTTTTGGTATTTGAAACATCTTCTAACAAAATTACGATCCCATCAATGGGATATTCACCTATAATTCTTGGATCAATCTATTCAAATGTCATGTCATGGTCAAGTAGTGACATCTATATCATTCTCTAAATTAGAGAAGTTATCATGCATTGTAAAATATCTAAGATCATCATCATAGTTAACATGATCATGTAAGTTTAGTATCCTAAGTAATATGTGGACTTCATTATATGTTTGGAGAATATTTTGATGTTATTTATGTAAAAATATTACAATATTTTCATTAAAATATATTAGGTCATGATGAACTAAGTAACATCAACTAAACTTGAATAGATCATTGATGTGATAGACTTTGAGGATCAGTTTTCAAGGAATATCACTTGCATGTCTCCAATTTTCCTTCATAGGATGAACTTATGTAGGTTTTTATGGAGTCATCTAATAAAATGTCTCAACTATATAGGATACTCATATAGAATACCTAGAATTATAAAAACTTTATTTTTCTATATACTTAAATAATCAATGTACCAAATAAGGTATTGCACATATCTTATGTATCCATGCATGTCCTAATAGCATGTTGAATGTCCTAGTATTGGGAAAAACTAAGAATAAAGTATCAATAGTTTTAGGCCCTACTATAAGTGGTAAAATAAATCCCCCAAAAGTGTTTTTTTAAATTTTCATCTACAAATTTTGTTATAGTAGGCATACCCATCAAGTTTTTATGTGTATACCCAAGACTAGTAAGCAATGTCATAATGCATATGTTTTCACTTGACCTATTATCCCCTATAACATTATGTAGAGGATGTGAGTCAAAGAAATAACTTATAAAGAAAGGCACTTTATAAAATCATTGTCAATAATATCATGTTTATTAACTTTGATTATTATTATTTTTATGTTTTCCTACTATTGTGCCAATAACATATTCTATATGATGAGCCTCTTTTGTTCTAGTAACATAAGAATTCAAAGGAAGATGCACATTTTAAGTCATATGTACCTCAATATTAGTCTTGGTTTCTTATGTTTTGTACTTTTAAATGGATCTAATAATATATTATACTTCACATTAAGTTGTGAAATTAAATCATATATGTGTGTATTAGCATTATTGAGCTCAATAATGTTTTTCTCAATTAAATATTGTATTTTATGTTCAAGTTGAAACATTTATTTGTTGAATGTCATGTGCATTTATGCCTATCACAATAACCACTTATTTCAAACCCCTTAGTTTTTGCCTTTGTAATTTAATCCTCTATTGGTAGAGGGAAAGATAATAGGTCACACTCTAGTAATATTTTTTAACACCTTATGAGGAGGTTTTTATAATTGTGTAAATTTCCTCCTTTGAGTAGCTAATGGGATAAGCCTATTAGTAGGTTGTGAAATTACATTGACCATTTTTTTAGCCTCATTATTATTTTAATTATCCTTGGAGATTAAAGGTGGTTTTATATTTTAAACTTAGAATTATAATATGTGGGAGGGTTAGTCCCATACTTTATCTTGTTTGTGTTAATTATCTTAACCTCATAGTATTTAACCTTGTGGTAAATTACATTGAAAGATTGGAAGAGTTTGAACATAATAGACTCATGAATAGGTTAAAGTGAGATTTTATTAAATATATCATATGATTCATTGTCATCCATATGATTTTTCATTTTTAAAAACATGGTATTGTAGAAAATCACATCGTCACTAATGATCTCATTGTGTCTATACTTGAGTTTTATAATTTGATCATATGAGACCTTCTCACTAATATTTTTATAAATTTATTTAATAATGTTTGGCCAAATTATGGAAATAATTTACCAATTTGATATGAATGTCATCAAACCATCACAATTCATAGTCTTTAAGGCTCCTAGGAAAAGTCTTGGTCATTAACTTATTTTTAGATGCATAATCTAAAAATTTTGAATGGAAGGATAAAAGATGTTATTTTGGACCACATTTTCCATCAAATAGTGTAATCTTAGGTCAAAAAATCCTATAGGAAAATGATATATATAAATATTTGGGGCTAAAGTTTATGTAATAATGATTGATATTTTTTGAACAACCTACCCTATAATAACCTTTTCCATTATGTTAAGTTTTTTTAAAGCTCAAAAATGTTATTATACAATCACTTGATTAGTAGAAACATTTGGTTGATTATTGATAAGTGGTGTCACATTAATATCAATCCTAAGAGACACAATGTTATGTTTCACAGGGATAACCATAGAATTTTGCGGAGTACCTTGTGTTTCCCCCACACTAGGTGTAGGTATCACTTATGTAGGCATAGTTGTAGACACATGGATAGTTATAGTTGGAATAATAGTTTGAACACCAATTTTAGGATCTAGGTATCTAAAAGGAGGATTAGATTCATTCAAAATTTTAGAATGTCATTCCTCAAATGTGGGTGTTTTAACAAGATTTTTCTTTTCATATCTAGTTACATGTAACAATGCATCAATCATATGTGGATTCATTTCAAGATATTTTTTAATTGTGTGTTATATATATCATAAAAATGAACATGAAAATTAGTATGATCATTTTCTCTATGTTAATTTAAATTTATAGTATATTCCATTGTAATTATGTTAGGGTTTTAATTATGTAGATAAGTAAAATTATAAATCAGATTTGAAATTCAAACCCTAATAGAGTATAAAGATGAAACTAGGATAAAATACCTAGTTTTTTCATGCCCAAATCAATGATTGGTTTCACCACAATTTTTTACATATTTTTTATTAATGAGATATAAATAAATAAAAACTAGGATATGTTCATATTGTGTAAAATATAGTAATAATACCTTAATCTAAATTAATAAATTTAAATATTGATATTGCAATTATAATATTTTAACTCTACAAATCAATAGGGGAGATATATACGTATATTATATTTTATTTTATTTTTCATAATGATCATCATATATCCTTAAAATGTTCTATAAATTCTTTATCACTAATCAAATCAATAAAATTTAGTGCAAACCATGCCTAAACATTACTAGTAATAGTGATTCCCCTCTGATGACTGATAATGTCATGCATTTACCCAAAAATCCCCTATATATTATGTACATCTATGACACCTCATATCACTATGCCTACACATGTATTTATTACCTTTCATGTGCTTTCCTTTGGTCTTATGTGTTCATCTTTATTTTCCTTTTCCTTCTTTTGAAACCCTAATCTCAATATAGACCATAAAATGATCTTTGAAAATGGGTTAGTATGTTGGGTTGGATAACCACAACCACTCTCCACCGAGTCACTAGGTTTTCATACATTCAAATAATCTAAATATAGTGAAAAATAAACATATTTATCTCATTTAGGTGTGTGTCTATAAAACATTGTGATCAGTATAGAATGCAATGCAATGTTTGGAATTTGACACATGACACCATGAAAATTTAACATGATTGTGTATTTAGACTTGGCTCTAGGGTTTATCCTCTAATGTTTTTTCATATTTTTATGCCTCTATGATAAGATCTCAAAATAATTTTATTTGGTTTCTCATTATGTTCAAGTTATTCTCAATGTGATGGCCAAGTATTGACCAAGTGAATCTAAACTTAATATTGTATTTGTATTTATATATAACTATTTGATAGTTCCCAATACAACCAACCATGAAACATTTATAAACCAAACTAATGGATACTTCCTAATTTACTATCTATTAAGTTCTCCTAGAAGCCATCGATAAAAGGTAGACACATATGATAATCACAATTATCCACCTATTTTCAATATTTTCCTATGAATAAAAAGTAATTATTTATAATAGTATGGAGGTCTATTTAGGATTCTATAAATTTATTGCATATACTAGGTTAATATTAAATAATTATATACAGTAGATAAGGTTGTCCAAGACAACAAGTGTGTAGACAAATAGGGGAAATTCTACACAAGAGTCACTTGTGTACACAATGTCCAAGTATGTCAAATTGTACCAAAGTTAATGTTTCCAAGTGTCTAATACCAAATTTATGTGTCTACATATGTATGTATGTGTGTATGTATGTATGTATGTATGCATGTATGTATGTATGCATGTATATATGTATGTCTATTAGTTAAACTCTTAAAATTAACTTATGAACTATGTTCATGGACTCTACATAGATTAATAAGTTGTAATTAATTGGTTTTAAAATAGTATAGTGTTAACCAAGGTTGACATAATAAAAAATACATAAAATTAACTCGGCTATGACAATATAATTGAGACAATAAATAGGTAGGAATAATATTGTTATGGTCATGGCCAATATAGTATAAAACATATGGAATTCTACAAAACTAAATAAACATAGTTGATTTAGTAGAAAATAAGCATGAAGTTAGGTAAAAGAGGTGGAAGGAAAGGGTAAGAACACTATAGGAGGTTAAATTGATCAAATAACATGATAATGAGTATAATCATGAATAAAATATGACCATTTAATAATCTCTCATAAAGTACCACAAGTCAACCCACCCCATTCCTAGGCACTCCATAGGATATACAATTCAAATATCAATGTGTAGATGAGTCTTAAAAGATAAATCATTGGTAACTAGAAAATATAGGTGTATACATAAATAATATAATGAGATTGAGAATGAGTGAATTAAATATGATGATAAATCATGTCTATATTTTTTCAAGTCTAAACATTACTAAGGTCATTATAGATGACATTCCATCCTAATAGAATATATTGATTTTGAGCCACTATAACCACAAAGTTAAGAAGGAAATGGTGTTAAATACATGGATTTATCTAAAACTATAGGATGTCAAATGTATAAATTATAGACACTTAATCATTAAATAATGTATCTTCAATTATCAAGACATGAGTGAAATAAATCTACTTCTCAAGATGTTAAATAATCACTCCCCAAGTTGGAAAAAAACATTAGCCCAAGAATAACCATCCTCAAAATGGATCCTAGAAAAGTGACACACCAATTTTCATCATGTATGTTCAAAAATAGTGTCAAAAAAATAGATATCCTCTAATATAATAAATATATAAGAGAATTTTAGGACCAAATACACATTATTATTGTGTTGTGAAGTGAGGTGAAGGCTAAAATCAAGAGTTTTTGGTGAGAGGAATATCAATGATATAATAAGGAAACCACATGCAAGGAATTGATAAATAAAGGAAACCTATTTATAAGATGGTAAGAAGTTAAACTAAATAAAAATAAATTCTATTTGGTAGTAACCAAGAGGTATCTAAACTAATGGTTATAACCAAGAGCTATCTAAGTAGATACTACCATGCAAAGATAACATATAGTAACAAACAATAGCTAAGTTACACATGGATATGTTTAACCTTAAATTGAAAAAGGGTGATAGGGTTAATTATATATAAATATTCCAAGCATAAGGGTAATAAAATAATCTATATCAAGCTAATTAATATAAAAATTAGATAAATAATAATATGAATTTATACAATTGAGATTCATAAAATAGCAAAATATAGCTATTAAAAAATATTATAATAAATAATGGTACTTATCTAGTTTTGTATGTGTAGGTATATTTGGACTGAAAATAGGTGTAAAGTATGTAGGATCAATATTTTAGATCAGTCACCAAGTTCTATAAATTGCACTTTTATGGTCACAAACACTATTATCAAATTTGGACACTAATGTTGATGGTAGTGTTTGACTATGATGCAGGTGTTTAGTATGGAATAGTGACTAGATCTAGATGTGACCAACTTCATTATTTTGAGTTTTCTGATAATGTATTCATATCTAGGATATAGGTTGTCACTCTTCATTTATTAATCAAACCCTAACTCTTCACCCTTATTCACCCTAGGAGTGAATTTTCTAAATAAATGGGATACTAGGATCATGATGGTGAGTTACCCTAAAGACCCCTTATCAATGGGCATTGCTTACATATTCAATACTCTAAGTAGATCCTCATACTTATGTAGTTATCCTGTATGTGTTGGAAAGTGTGTGCATAAGGGTGTAATATACTATATGAAGATGCATGAAATGATCTATCATGTAATTTGACAAATATCACTCATGGGTTGTTATTTGAATACTTCAAACCTGTAATAATACTAATCCTATGCTTGATATGAAAATAAAGATGAATAGGGTAGAATAAAGTGTTTTTGCAGTTGATTTATTTAACTTTAGTTAGTGTTTGCTTGGTATTTTCTAGATAAGGGATGAGAAGGCTTAAACTTTTATTTATACCACACCTTTTGAAAATATATCATGGTAGGTTTCAATAAGATAAATAGGTCAACCTATAAGTTTTGAATCATTTACAATTTGCATGACTTTTTTATACTAAACATTAGATAAGGATTTGGACACTATAGTTAGTGATAGTATCCCTCTATGGCTAGTAGTGTCTTGATGGCTAGAAAATAGTTATGAATTTTAAATTGATAGTGAAGGATGTTTATCATATTTCAATATTTTTATATAGTGAAATAGACCTAGGTCATCAAAGTGATATGGAATGAACTAATAGATAAGTGTTTATGCATAGTGATATGGTGAATGTGATCCTTTCAGCAACATGGATATCTAAAACTTAAGGATAGAGGCCTAATTTATATTTGTCAAATCAACAATATTGATATGCTATAAATATTCATTTTTAGTATCTACATTTCCTCCCCTTTAATATAGTAATGCATAATGATGAAATTACTAAGTTAAATGAAATAAATATGTACATGGGTGTGTGTAACACACATTGAATTTTATTGAGCCCACTTTATGTGTTTTTTTGGTGTATGACATGTAACCAATATTGTGTTACACTGTAAATCAGTGCATATAATCTTAAATTTTAAATAAATGAAATTCTTGAAAATAAAGAGAGCAAGGAAGTATTACACGTGTGTTGATGCTACCATGTTGTCTCTTGATGCTTTGATTTGGTAATTATGCTTATTTTTAAATCATTAAAGTTGGGAAGGTTAAAAAATGAAACATGGATATTTTAAGAGGGATGTTGTATGGGATTCCCCCAATCTAGTTCAAGGATGAGTTGTGAGACATCCATTGAGATAATTATATCTCAATAGCAAAACTCAAGTGTGAAAATAAATATATGGTGAGGGTGAGTGATATAATCAAATCATCCTATAAGTATGGTGATATTGGATGATTTAATAAATACCATATATAAATATGGTGAGTTTGAATGATTTAGTCATTTTAAGCTATAAATTGAACCAACTATTGTATCAAAAAAGGCTCAATAATAGTACATCCTAGTGTAATCATTGCATCCTAGTGTGTAGTATAATTTTTGAGTTTCATAATTTTTTATGCAATAACATGGAATATACACATATAATATGTCTAATTTGGATAATATGTGTGTTTAAAATGTATTTATATTATGGCTATATATATTTTAAATGGGTATGTAAAAATGAAATGGCACAAGTGTGATAATCAGATCTATAGCATGCCAATTAAATGTTAAATTCATATACAATCATACACCAAATCTATTTTGTTGAGATAGTCTAAATATAAAAAGTATAAATATTATAGATATAAAAATGAAAAATAAGTGAGGTACCTAGATTTTTTAGATGCTAATGTAATTCTTTAACTAGAATAATATGAAAGTAATTAAGGAGATTCTGGTACAACTGTCAAATTCTAGATTTGACACTTCTAGCTCTTTAGATAGTAATGTCAACTTGGGATGGTTACATCATAGTTATTATCTAGGTTTTATTCTATTTTCATGTATGTAATATATTTTTAAATAGGATTAAACCACCTAGATTATTTTGGGCTTTACTTCACCTTTGCTCTAGTGCATTCAGATCTAGGTAATGGATAGTAGTTCCTTATGAAATGGTAAAACCATAGCCTTCCATATTCAATGCGAACATGGGGGAAAATGGTTTAGTATGCACATAATTTCAAACTAACCCTAAATACCCTAATATCATATATAATTTCATACATATCTAATATTCTATAAGAGTGCCTCAGACTCATGTAGTCCCCCCTATGTGTTGGCTTGTGTGTGAATCATACAATATGTGCAAATTAAGTACAATATTGACCTAACTTGTAACTTGAAAAATAAATTCTTGGGATGATCCTTTATTAATTTATACCTATAGATGTGTTTTACCTATAACTATTATTGAAATAGGCAATCTTTTTCCAATTGAATGCTTGATAAAGTGTTTTTGATAAGTGCTTTGGTCTCTTTGGTCATTTTCTAGTTGAAGAATGAATGAGGGTTGATATTATATTAATATAAATCCTTAAGAGTAATAAATTTCATTAAATAATTTATTAAAACCATTAAGATATGTTTAATTTAAAATTTTCATGACCTTAGGGTACTGGAAACTTACATCAAGATAAGATAGTAACATTGACATTATTGTCTATCCTAGACATTAGTGTCTAGGGAGCAAGAGAGTAGCTATAGGTTCATAACTTACATAGATATAATATAATAACATTTTAAGCATTATGAAAAATATATAAGGCATGGGTCATCAATTTAATATTGGTTATACTAAGATATATAGGCCAAGGGGCACAAAAATAGATTATATTTGAGACTTTCATAAGTAGAAAAGGTAAAGACTAAGATGAATAGCCAATGTCTAATTTTTACAAGTGTATAATATTGAGATACTGTATAATTATAAAATAAAATATATATTTTCCCCCCTTTTAATCTATTAATGAAAAATCTAGTTTAAAGGAGAGGAATGCATACCTGAGTATGTGTGCACACCTTATCTTTGCATGTGTCCAACTTGATTTTTTTACTGGTGACTAACCTACAACTACGAGCATGTTATAGTAAAAAATTAGTGCATACAAAATTTATTAAAAGTAATTTAAATAGATTAAAAATTTAAAAATAAGTTTTAGGAGTAAACCCAAATGTTGATGTAAAATTATAAGGCTCTAAAACTAATATTAGGATAAATATAAATAAATATTTAAATTTCATATATTAAATGGAAGAGAGAGAGAGAGAGAGAAAGAGAGAGGGGGGGGGGTGGGGGCAGGGGGGCTGGGGGGCTTATGCCCCCAAATTTAGATCAAAAGTGAGTTACCACCTAGTATTTGATATTAGCTCAACTGTGGAACCCAATTATACTTATAACCTAGTGAGGATATATGATCAAGTCCACCCTAAAAAAAAATTAAAGATTTATTTATTTTATAATGTAAAACATACCAAAATGTGAACCAACTCCTACAGTAGATTGGCTTATTAAAAGTCCATAATATTATACATTTTATCATTATAAAAAAATCTATGATATGGTAATAGTTTGTAAAAGAGTTTTGGAATCTAAAATTGATTTATATATTATCAATATTAGAAAATTTTGCATAGCATATACACCTTGTATATGTCTCATGATGAAACATGTATACAATAATACCAATGTATAGAATTTTACCACAATTATTAATTTAAATCATATAATTGTGTTTTGGCCAACTTGGATAACTATGTAAGTGTGGAGGATATGATTCCAAAGCAAGATATCATCCCCCTAATTAACCTACATTTAATTCATTTATGTTGATATAGTTTATCTTTGAAATATTTGAGACATATTTTGTTGTTTTATTGTGGTGTTACAATTTTATGATCTACATTGATACATTTTTATTATAATTGCTGAGATAGTTATGGATTACATTTTCATTACAACATTTGATATTATTTCTTAATATTTATTGATTCATTATCTAATTTGACGTATTTTTTAAATTTTGTTATTACATTTATTATATTTAGATGTCTAGATGCTACTAATAGCCTATTTGTTGACTATAGGGATAGGTACTTGAGTTAGATTATGGTTGGACTTGAGCAATAGGGAAACATGGAGAAATAATATGGATAATTGAAATAATTTATTTTAACATAAAGTTGAGCTTTCAAGTATTAATTATTTAGTCATTATGTTTTAATTAGTTAACTATTATATGTTATCATTTGATGATCAATTTCATTATTAGTTGAGTTGAGTTAGTTTTTACATTTGTGCAAACATAATTTTATTCAATGTTACCATTTGAGAGACTATCATTGTTTGATTCATAATTATTTGGCATATGTTATCTTCTTATTGATATTATCATTTTCCATCATTTTAGTGTTTTATATTTTCATGGAATCCATGCTTGTCAATTTTGAAAGTCTATTTTGGTCACATATCTGATTGGGTGTTAATAGTTGTTTTCGATATTTAACATCTTACTTCATTTTTCATTTTTTTGAAAGCTATTGACTTAACATTTCAAACCAACCATATTTAGTTATACACTATATTAAATGTGTCTTAACTATGATTTTTTTAAAGGTTTATGCACTAAGGGTTTGGACATTGTTGAACAGTCCTTGATTTATTTGTTTTATTGGCATGTTTGTAAATCCAAGGTTGGTCTTGGGGGCATTTTCTTAGGATACTCAACCCACATGGTGGCATTGGTAATTAGTTGGTTGTGTTTTGTTGGTAATCCAAATGACTTATGGGTCATGTCATTGGATTTAATTAACATACATGAGGGGTCAAGATATTTCTTTGGGTTTTTATGTTTTATTACGTACATGTTGGACTCAGTCTTGAAGAGACTGAAGCCTTAGGGAAACTCTGCCAAAATTTAGCATGGCATCCAAGGAGAATTTAAGGTAGTTCCACATGATAATTTTTAGGATTTGAAATTATATTTTGATGCATTTATCTTGATATCCATATAGGAGTTATGGAGAGTTATCTAGCATTTATTTTTATATTTATTATTTGAATAGTTTATTTGAATGATGATGGGATTTTATGTGTTGGGTTTTGGCGTAGAACTTAGAGGTTGGAAGAGAAGAGGAATTGTTTTATGGTTGACTTCCATCAACTAAGTAAGTGATATTTTTACCATTCTGTGTTGATTTTGGATATGTAGTTTGAATGGAAAATAAGCAGGGTATTTAACTAGAAATGTTGGCATTGGTTGCTATGTTTTTTTAATTTTTGGGTAAAACCCTAACTAGGGCCATAGCTTGGTTTTTTTTTTTGTGTGTTTTTTAACATGGCATCCATGGAGAATTTGGCCATTGATCTAACTAGTTATTACATTTATATATCCATAAAGGTGTGGTTGTTACTCATTGCATATATATATATATATATA